>VXBX01005888.1:3228232-3379646 GCA_013400415.1 Scytalopus superciliaris | reverse complement strand
GCCGCGGGGCGCTCCCGGCCATAATAGCGGCGTTGTTGGCGGAGGGCGGGCCGGGCCGGCGTTATGTAAAGGGCATTGTTGGCCGTGCGGGCCCGGCTGTCACCGGGGCTGTCCCCACCGGGGCTGTCCCCCCCGGGGCTGCGGCCGTACCTGCCCCCGGTGAGCGCCGCGGCAGAGACGCCCCCCTGGCCCGGGCGGGGCCCCGAGGTCCTGTAGCATCTAAGGTTAATCTTGGCGGGGTTTGTTTTATTTATTTATTTATTGTTTTCGACTTTGAGAGTAGGTTTGGTACTTGCCAATTGCTCGGGGGACTGAAAACTTTTGCTACGTGGGTCGCTTTCTTCGCAGAGCGGGTCTTTTTTTTTTTCGCTGAGATAGATTCTGTTTGCTTATCTGGAGCGGCTGCGTCGCGTAGATATGCTCTGTAAAGGGAAACGAGGCGGTCTGTGTGTGCTTCCCTCCCCTGTGGGCTGTCGGGGACCCGCTGTCTGTCCTAGTGCTGGAAAAACAAAGTCAGTGCTCTCCCGCGCCTTGAGCATCAACCTTGTCAGCGATGGCACGTTTCTTCCTCTTCTCTTTTTCATTCACCGAACCCTCCATTTCACCTCAGCGCTCTCCTAAGCAGCACTCTGCTGATTATAAGGTCATTGCTGTGAGTGTATCGTGTTTGTAATTGACTCTGTGTTAGCCTGTCTGTATATTCATATTTTCATTTTAAACTCTGCCCTTCGTACATCTGTGTACAGTTTAAAAAGGAGTAAGAAGGTAAATATTGAAAAAAAATTGTGCTAGAATGGCTTTAGGTTGTACTGCCTGTCAGACACGCTCCAAAGTAAATAAATGAATTTCTGATCATTCTCTGAATGTTTCAGAAGCGCTGACAGTCTTTCAGTGGAAGATGTTAAAAATTCTCCTGCTGTTGCAAGGGCTGACAGCTCTGAGGCCGCCTCCTGTGGCCTGTCTTCACGGCAGCCCTGCCTCACACTGAACCCCTGGAACTGCTGAGAAAGGGTGCGGGTAGTGGTGATGTGCAGCCTAAGGGCCCGTCCAGCCAAACCAAAGTTGCCAGAACTCCTTTGCTCCTCAAGGTTATGCAGGGAGGTTGCCATTATCCAGGTAATTAGCTGGGAACCAAGCTAATGTGAGGAGAGAGGACAGTGCAGAGGAGGGTTCACTGGCAGTGGTGGGTCCCAGCTGTGCTGGAGGCAGCTGGGGGACCCACAGGGTTTGGGTTCAGCGCCTGTGCTGCCAGTGGAGTGCAGCACTCACGACAGCTGTGCTGTCATCCAGCAGGCCTGTTTGCACCAGCTGCGGGTTCTAACTGGTGTGCAGGAGTTCTCCCTTTATGGTTGTCCACTTTGTAGTCAGCAGTTTGTCTGTGCTTTCCTGGTGTGAGCAGTGGAGCATAGATAGCAGGTGTGCATTAGAGCTTAGATGGCAGGTCTGCATTTGACCTTGCACAGATGTTGCAACTCCTTTAATTCCTGTGACTTGGTGCTTTGGGACCTGAATTTATCACTGCGTTGTTCTCTTCTCTCGGGATGTGAATAAACTCTGTAATGAAACACTGGAGTATTTGACTGTCTTCTAGATGTTGTAACTTCAAGTTTCCCTGTACTGACTTTCCCCAGTACATCCTTACCCTGATACTCCTGCAGAGCCAGCACTGCCCACACTTTGGGTTTGAAGGGACGCCTGGGGCTGACATCTTGCTGGTGCCCCAGACTGTCATCTGTCCTGATGTTTCCAGGAGGGCTTTGTTGGGTAGGAGAAGTGGTGAGCTTGCCCCAGACGGCCTTGTGTCCCTCCACACGTACCCATGTATACGAGAAGAGGGAGCCCTGAGGGTGGAATAACAATCTATGGTTTTTCTGGCAGATAGTGAACTGATATGTTAACCTCAGTGTGGAGTCTGCCCAGCTCATGTACATCTACCTTGAGACAGAGACTCAGTTTTCTTCCTGGTCTTATAGGAGATGAAGATGCAAAGGAGTCAGAGGCCCTGCTGGGTCCATATAAACTTCTCCCTGGAGCCAGGCTGATAAAGTTTGATGATAACAGGAGACAGAAGTTGCTCACAAACCTGTTTGCTTCATGATCATATCTCAGAGCTGAGTTCTGTCCTTCAGCTTTGCTGAGGCCTGAAACCAGTCTGACTGATGATTATCAGCAATATCCAGCGTTACCCTGCTGCTTTCTCTTATGGATGTAAATCAGGAGTAATTGCACAGCAGCGAGTGGAATAGCACCAGGTCAGCGTGGTGTAGCTGTGGGACTGTGGCCATGGGAATTGTTTTCTTCTCTCCACAGCCTGGTTCTGGAAGGGTGGCTGGGGAGGAGGAAACCAGAGGCAAGGGCTGATGTTAGGAGCTCGGTCTAAACAGCAATCTGCTCTTTTCCCTGGTGAGAACTGCTGATTTCCTAGCAACATTCAGAGCTTTCTGTGATCTTGTAACTGTAAGAGTTGAGAAGCACCCTTAGCTTACCATAGCAGCCAAAATTGTGAGTACAGAGAAAATACATCCCCCTCAGAAACAGATAAGAATGCCAGTGCTCTGAACCAAGGAAAGACATTTTTGTGGCCCAGTTTAACTCAGCCCTGCTAATACTGTTGTCCTTTACTGAGTGAAACTCTCTGCTTCCTCACAGATTGCTTGTTTTCCAATGTATGACATCCAGTTAAATGTTTCTCCTCTCCAGTGTGCCCTCACAGTTACTCCATCCCTATTTCATAATTCAAGTCTGCAATCCAAAGCCGCAAGGGGTCCAGTAATAAAAGCTTTTTGCAGTAAATACTGTACTAACTTAGGCCAAGCCACAATTGAACGCTAGAGGCCAAGTTAAAATGTAAGCCCAGCAAAAGCTTTAATCACAGGGGCTGGAGAGAATACATGGGGCTGAGATAGATCAGTTCCACCCGTATTTCCCAAACCCCTCCGACTCATCAGAAGTTGGCTCCTTGGGCAAAGCCCTACCTACTTTTCAAGGGTTCTTTGGAGTTTGCCGTGGTTGAATCTCTTTGAAAACTGAGAAGATGTTTCAGTTGGTTTGGTTTCTCCAGCATCACTTTTCACTGTGGGAGGAAACTGGACTTTAAAACTAGCCAGTAAGACAGTGAAATCTATTTTTTTTCCTCATATTTGTACTTTATTCCTCTTCTGCCCTATTCCCAAGGGATAATATTTTTAATCTGTAAGTACATACACTTAAGTATGTGTTTGTGTAATGAACAAGCAAATAATATTTATTTCCTGGTACAAGCAACGTACAGTGAAATTGATGGAGTTTTATTACCAAAAGTAAATACAGATCTTGACATGTCTGCATGCAGTCAGCAGGGTGCTGGAGACTTAAATTATGTCTATCATATTGCTAATGTAGATTCTTTAAATCCTTTGGCTTACTATAGTGATGTTTTGGATATCAAACTGGTATCTGGAGATAAAGACTGTACAGGCAATCTGAATTAACCCAGGTGTGCCAAATGCAGCAAAAAATTTGCTGTATTCAATTGATTTTTCTCTGCATGTTTTTGTTCTCTGCAATGTGTGTCCATTTGCATTGTCTGTGCAACCTCACAAGTGCCAGCAAATTATTGTCAGTTGTTGTAATTTACTGCCTTGCTCTTAATAAAGCCTGCAGGTAAATTACTGCTATTTGTGCCCTTTTCTGGTGCCTATATTTTCAGACTGGTTAAAAAGCATCTAAATGATGTAGTCACTGAAGTATTTTTAGTGAAAAAAAATATTAGGAAATGCATTTAATTTCCATGATAGTTTCTTAGGCAGCTTATTTTTGTTTTATGAGCAATAGCATTGAGATGTAGAGTTTGGCATTATTAAAGCAGTGATGTCTTTATAAAATTATCATAATTCTTGCTGTCCNTTTTTTTTTTTTTTAATGCAAGCGTTCCATATTTTACTTATATCAGCCAGTGCCTCATCTATAAAGCACTCCTTTTGTTTTTTTTCCTTCCTCTTTTATGGTCCTGTGCTAAACACTGAAGTCTTGATTTAGTTAAAAGTTCCTTTTTAATACGCAGTGATTATTGAGGAAATAATAATTTCACCAAAGAGGCCCACATTTTTGAAATGTGGGCTTACTCTGGAGCCAAAGACGACTCTTCTAAAGTGCCTTAGTGCCTTAGCCTGCAGATGATCAAATTTAATTTTGTAAATGAACTTTGCAGCTTGATTGAATTTGAACTTGATTACATTAGGCTTAACATTGAGTTTGTGCCTTATTGGAGGTAGTCTTTTCATATTACTGCTATTTATGGATCTTATTCAAGTGTTTTATATTCTGGTTGGGTTCTGCAATGCAGTTTGTTCAAGCTACTGCTTATATCTGTTCCAGTTGTGCAAGAAGTGGAAAATATCCTTTATTTAGAACAGGTCACATGTTCTTGCATCCAGGAACCGCGTCTCAGTGTGATTAAAAAAAAATAAAAATGTATCTTGGAGGAACAGATTTAAAAAAGTTCCTGAAATATTTTTCCGTCTGTTACAGAGGAACATTACGTATTTTAAACTAAAAGGTAATAATAGCTGAGCTTAAAGTGCTACGTAGGCTAGCACTGCCTGAAGTTGGTGGTAGAAGTCTTAACCAACGTCAGTGGGAGTAGAGCTAAGCCAAAAGTATGTCTCTGAAATCTCTCCGGTAACATTTTTGTGAGTGAGTCAATAATTCCATGTTTATTCTGCACCTCAAATTCGCTTCACTGGGAAGGAAACCCTCGCCACATCTTTTCGTACTTTTTGATTTCTGAAAACAGTCTTAAAAGGAAAGGCTGCAATTGGAGTGTCTATTGTATAAACATGTGGAGACAATAAGTGGTATTTCCGTACGTTTCTTTACACAGGGAGCTGCTGCTGCTCCGTGTCTGTAGCAGAGCATTTTCCATGGTGAGAGATCCTGGGTGACCTTTTCTCTCCTGCAAAACTCTCACTCTGTTATTTGCAGTAGGCCTTTGCTATTTAGCAGGGAAACAGAAATAGCCCGTGAAATTCAGTTCAGCATTTGCTTTGATACGAACTATTGAGCGTCACCTTTTTGCTTCCCTGGCCTGCTTTCCTCGGGAGGGTTTTGTTTGGCTGCCAAGCTGATCAGAGAGGGCATGGATATTTTGAGGCCGAGCTGGCTGCACTGACTGTGCATCTTTTAGCAAGCACATGTGTTTTCTTTTTATTTATCAGACTGCTGGCTGCATTAGTTGTGTGTAAGTACATATGCACTCTGCTTGAAATAAATCCATACCTTTCTGGTGAGCAGGAAGCTTCCCTATATATTCTGTTATTGATCTACAGAATCCAGGTGATAATTTGAATCAATATATTCTGTCTCTTGAATGGCTGAAAATAAGCCTGTGCAGCCCTGCTGATGGATAGCTTGGCTGCCCCTGGTACTGCTCATTTCCCCACATGCAGTGGAGGTAATTTCACAAGCTTCTGGTTTAGAATTTTTGGGGCTGCTGTGAACATACTCATTGTCATTAACAAGTCATTGTGAGCTTATTCTGTGCTGTGTATGTTTTTATTTAGCACTTAGGGCAATGTATCAGAGGTCCTTCCCAGCACCGTGGTAGGCTGCATGACTAATTCCTGCTGTGCAGTTTGGTCAGGGTCTAGAAGAAAACTGGGAAGTGAGAGCAGAAGAGACTTGCAGATGTGCTATTTTACAAACAAATTCAGCCTCTTACCATGTTCTATGATTAAAAGTTTAATGGGAAGAAATCTGTACAGCTGCTTAAAAATGAGGGTGCAGGATAAACCTGTTCTGACAGTTAACTATGCTGTCCTCCTGTTTCTACGTTTGCTTTCCAAAGCAACACGCTTTAAGACCTTGAAAATGGAACAGAAGGAGTAATTTTCTGTTTACTTTTCTGCTAAAAAGAATTGAAATAGTGTGTTGACTTTTAATTGTCTTCTGAGAACGATCTGCTGTTTCAGTGTTGAGAAAAAAATGAGAGTTCAACTTCCATTAAGCTGGTCAGGCTCTTGGCCATTATTGTCTGTCTTGTTCTATTTTGGATTCAAAAAGTTTTTGAAATGCACTGGCTGTAATGTTTTTGTTTGGAAAAATACACTATCTTTAGTATAATTTTTTGCTGCAACAAGGACAACATGATTAAGCAGCATGGCATGGCAGATTTTGCTGGACAGTTAACTGTTGCATCACTATCACATTATACTAGAACAGTGGTATTTTTTTTCTCCTAATTCTCTGTAGTTAGAATAACAGCACAACTAGTGGCTTGTTTGTAGTTTTACACTGTGTTTCATACTGGAGGAAAAACCAGCACAGTAAAGGGAATATTGTTGCATATTCATACTATAACAATGCTATTGCTTTATCTGCAGCAGCTGTAAAAAACTGATGCTGCTTTGAATGTCAAGATTGAAATACTCAGGTTTGTTGGAACCAAAGTCGTGCAAGAGATCAGCTTGTTCTCCAGCCCATCTCCAAGCTAGAGGTTCTGTGCAGTTTTCAGTTACGCACCCCAAAGGTCTGCTTGCTGTGGATGGGCACTTGCAGTTTTGGGGTGCCTTCTGAAAGGCTCTATCCTGATGTCCTTGCCCAGGATTTCAGCTTGTGACTTGCATAAGCCCCAGCCATTGATGTCTGTGGGCTTCACCAGAGAGTAAGTGTTTCAGAGAGGTCATGCTACTGTCCAAGTGCAAGAGGATAGTGTGAGTGTCACTGGTACAAGCACAGAACTGGTGAAAATTACTAAGGAAGGCTTGCAGTACAACTTCTAGCTGATACTTCAACCACTAATAGTGCCTTTGGATGGAGCTCATTTTTTCTGGTAACATCTCTGCTGCAAGGGCTGCTGTAATGTTTGTGTTAGCAGCTTTCTGCCAAGCATGCAAGCCAGGGGCTGGTGGTTTTTAGCTTTTTTTCTTCAGTGGTAAGTGATTATGTAGAAACACTCTGTAGGCTCCCCCCACCCTGACCTGCTGCTCGCAGCTGCTGCATGGACTGGACTGGCAGGTTGAAGGGCAAAAATGTGTTCCTGTGATATATAATTACTTCTTCCAGCATGAGCCAACAATGCTGCTTGCTGTGATGATTGTTACGTATACTGCTATGTAAAACAGAATGCAAGTGTAATGTAGGGTTCGGGCTAGTATTTTAATGTTGTAATTAACAGCCTCTAACTGTAAACAAGTTTTTTTTTAAATCAGTTCCCATGAAGATTATTCCTTTACAATGCAAGCAGACATACATCTGCAGATGTGGAGTTTATGAATTCTGCGTTACTTGCAGAGATGAGCATCGAGATCAAACAAATGCCTTTTTTTCAGACCCTTTTTCTCTTACTCTAGAACACCCCAGGCTTGGGGTCAGGTGTTTGGAGAGCAGTCCTGCAGCTGGTATTTCACAGGGACATTACGGCTGAGGGAAACAGCTGCATTGGAGACGATGCAGCAGTTCCCACCTCTGGGAAGAACAGGATTCATCCTTTCTAGCTGCTCCCCGAAACACAGTGGTCTCGAGTCACAGGTACGTTGCACCTTCATTTGTGCTGCTCTTCTGGCACAGAGTGGGCACAGACCCCCCTAAACCTGCTGTTTAGGCTGGTGTGGCTGGGTGGAGCATGCTGGGGGTCTGGTCTTCTCAGACCATCTTGTGAGACTGTTTGTGAAGAGACCACTGAAGTTTTGTAGAGTTGGAAGGATGTTTGTTCAAACCTACAAAGGCAATCTTTGTATGCAAAGTTTATGTGCCTGGTTTGGCCTACTGTTATGTTAAAGAATTTGTGGTGAATGCTGAGAAAATTTAGGTGAATATTAGTGTTTTAAGTTCTTGGAAAGATGTTGATCGTCTTTGAGGTATTTCAACACTGGAAGCTTGCCAAGTTTAATGTTTAAGGCAGTAGAATGATAACATAGTATATAATCTGTAACCCAAATACTGAGACAGTTTCTTCTCTTTCAAGTATGTGACAACACAAACTTATGAATGAATGGGGAAAATGTATTAGGCCAGGGACTTTGTGTCTGAAGATTTGGAGAAAAGTGATAAGAAGTGAGAAGAACTGGATTGTCCCAAATGAAGAATGCTTGGTAGGATGGAGACAGGAACATTCAATGATTGTTACTAATCTTACTGCCAGCCATCCTGTTGCAACATGTAAACACATGATGAAAATAGGAATCACTGTGATCCTTTCTGGAGGAGAAGCAGCTAGCTAGAAAACTTGAGATTGGAGGGAGATCAGCTGGGAACTGTTTCAGGGTGAGAAGATGGGAACAGATGTCAGATGGCGAGAGACTGGCAATGTGGGCAAGGGGAACGTGTGCTCCTGGAGCTTTAAACTGGGAGATCACAGCAATGTTGCAGAGATGGAAAAGGATCATTGAGATATCTGAGTGGGAGAGGCTGGCTGAGCATGCTTTGTGCCCATTTACTATTTCCTTTCAGGATTCTTTGGGTTTTATCTAAATAAAGGAGAGAGTTTGTTTAAAGGATGACTTTGGAAATGCTTTTTCTGGATGTGTCTCTGCATGATAATATGCAGCTGTAAAGCCAAATTAGGAATACAAAGCCTTTCTATAGTTGTGAACTTCAGCCTGGATAAATAACAGTTGCAACCTGAGAATGAAATCAGAATGGTATTGACATGTACACACATGCAGGAGGGAATAATCTTAGAGAAAAGCAAAGGGGAAAAACTCTCTTATGGGCTGTTCATTGGAAGCTGGAAGGAGTTTAGGGGGTGTGGGCCTCTTGCAGTGTGTCCCCTGGGATGCCATTAACTGCTGTGTTTGGGTTTCTCCTCAGTCTAGCAAACTTTCTTTTATTTGTACCAAATATTTACATTTCTGCCCAAGCTCAGCCAGCTAAAGGCACATCTCAGATGTCAGTCTGCCTAGTGAAGCCACAGACATGGTTCAGAATAGTTGCTGGGACCATTTATTTATTTATTGCTGTTGTAACACGAAGGTTGCTATCTGATAAATATTCCACCCTTGGAGAAGGTACATTGTAAATCTGTTAAGCTACTCCTTTGTTTGTTATGCTTGTGCATAATGAGTTTGGAATTTAAGATTAGTAGTATGCTGTGCAAACTACTCATTTCGTGACCTCATCCTCTGCTCAGCTCGCCTGCCTATCCACCTGTCACATCCTGTTGGACACTTAGGGCTATGTTCATTAGGGGAGCTTGGGTTTAGCATTGCATCATGTCATTTTTATGTGTTCTGCTGCTTAGTGGAATTACATAAAAACACCCCATGAAAGTGGTTGTCTGGGTTCCTTAAAGAACTCATGGGGGAAAGGTGGCTTCAAAGAAGGCTTGTGGAGACCGGCCTGTGGAGGGGGGGATTGGTCAAGTCAGCCAGGGAGGAGGCAAGAGGCTGGTGCCAAATGCTGTCGCTTGAAGATTTGGTTGTCAGTTCTAGTGAACTGTTGCTAAACCTTCCTCAGAGTGACATGCCCAAGGCAGGTCTGCTCTTACAGAAATGAGGAAGAGCAGGTAGTGTGACATCCCCCTACTGTGGCTTTATCCACTCAGCACATAAAAGTTTTGAGTTCCAATCTTGACTGTGACTCGAGACACAGGATTCAAAGTGCCCACCATCCTTTGGAGTACCCAAACCAATAAACTTCTTGAGGTGTGTTTTTTGCTGAAGCCACTCTGTTTTGCCTTGTGTAGTACTGATTGAACCTGGTAGGGACAAGAGTGACTTGGTGGAACACAAAGAAGAGGGTATTTGCATGCTCAGAAAAGAGCTACTTGTACCAGGTGGAACAGCTCTAGCAGAAAGCAAGTAAGATGTGCTCAGAAATGAAACAGAGTTCAGCTCCATGTGTTTCTAAAAAGTAGTTGTCCAAATGTCTGTAGTTGAGGTCACAGCATGAAATATGGGTACTTGCTTGAAATAAGAGTGGTGATATTTGAGGCAGAGATAGTTGGATGAAGGGAAGAAGTCTTTCGGGTTATGGGAACCAGAGACTCCTGAACTGTTGCAGGAAGACAAGGAATTTGAAGGGTGCTATGGACTCTGTTGGCCAAAAGGCCAACATATACCTCAGAGTGGTATATGTTGGTGAGGAAGCTTCAGGCAAAGGTGGATATTAAGTGACGACAAGTATATGTTATTTCTTAGGGATGCTTAATTTTTTAGGAATGTGAAGTCATTTGTGGTACAGCAAACAAAGCTTGAATCGGTGTAGAAGTGAGTTACAAGGGAGTAATGTGAGTAAGGCAGGAGATGAAATTGTCTGTATCATAAACTTGTTTTTTTATTTAGCTTGTTGCACAATTTACAGTTTCAATCTAATTGCAAAACTATTCTGCAAGTGATAATTTGGTTCCCAGGTAATGCAGCTTTTGATACAGTACAAAGCTGTGCCGTAGAAGCTGTGACCATGCCCTGAAGATGCTGTGGCCCACCGAGGACTTTGTGTTTAGGTATGTTGAGTAAGGTAGAAAACTGTGAAATGGATTTGCCTGTTGTGAGGGTCTCAGAGATCCTGAAGTGGCCGCTGCAACAAAACCAGGGCTGGCTGGAAGGGGCCTGGTGCTGTTGCACATTTGCAGAGCTGAGGAGGGTCTTGGAACCTTTTTTGTACTCCCAAAGGAATTGGACACCCTACCTTTACAGCATCTGGGAAGGATCCCTCTGAGCAGGCAGTAATTGCTGTCTTTCCAAAGGAGTCCTTGTTTGTGGAGGAGGCTTAATTATCCCTCACTTAGCCTTTCTAATGAGGGTGCTTGTAAGAGTTGTGCTGGAGTAACTCGATAGCCATAGGACAAAACTTCCCTTGTCTGTGTGTTCGGGGGTCTCTTGCATGTTCCTGGGGAGTGTGTCCTTGGCTCTCAGGTGGGATCTTCAGGGACTCTTCAGGGCTCTTTCAAACTGTTGACCAGTTGGGCTTTTGCCTTGCAGCACCACTTGAGACTATTAATAGACCTGCGGAGGAACAGGTCTAGTGATCTTGTGTTCCCAAATGCTGTTCTGCTTTGCCGAGTGTCACGCTGGGCACCAGCTCCATGAAAGGAGGCTGATGAGAAAAAGTGGCACCTCGATGGTGGCTTCATCAGTTGGTGATCCCACCATTTTCATACCCAGAGCTGCTTCTGAGCAGCTTTTTTGGGGAGACACATGCACGCTGACAGGTCCTGCTCTCCCAAAGAATTGCAAGAGCATCAGTGTGCTATCACTGTGGTGCAACCTCCAGCAGGCCCCGGTGATGCTCTTCTGTCTGCCTTCCTGGATGGATGATGAGGAAATCCAGGATGGAAAAACATTAATGATCTATAGAAGAAATGCTTTAGTGACTTTTTTTTTTTACAGTTTAAGAAACTCAGTTTAAGTGCTGGATTTGCCTACTCGTCTGTTTTCTTCTGTTGTTTTGAGATGTACTCTGGGCTCTGGGACGGTACTGGTTTGTGTGATTACCCGTCTCCTCCCCTGCCACGGGGTAACTCCTGCCCTGTTGCTATGAAACCTTTTAGTGAGATGCCATGTGAAAGGGATGACTATCCATCTGTAAGTGCAGAGAAATTTTTTTCATGGCTCATCTTTTGCAGATCTTTCTGATCAGTTTTCTGATTCTGCTGGTAGTGGATTTGAATGATTTCAGGTGTTGTCATATAATTGTGTGATGCTTGTTTCCTGTCTGTAATTTAGTTCCTTTGCATTGAGATTTATTAAATAGCATAGCATAGAAAATTGCAGTATCTGTCCTCATCTCTTTTCAGTGGGTTCGTTTTTTTGTGGCAAGGACTTTTACAGCTCTTGAAATTCTAAATCTCTAATCGCTATTTAATCTTAAGACAGTTTCCCCTGTGTTTAAGAGCCACAGGATCAGGCTATGCTGTGGAGAAAATAGCAAATTTGCTAAATTTGGCTGCTTGCAGAGTCATCCAAAGTACATAGGTTGTTTAGTAGGTGGTCTTTGGCTTCTTGTGCTATAGGAAATGCTGGGGTTTGGGAGTTAAATGATGGGAATGCAGTTTCTCCTTTCTACATGTAGCACAGAAAAAATAATGGTTGAACTAGGAGCTGTGTGCAGTTTATTTGGTGGCACTTACAGCTGCAGAAGGCCCCTGGCAGCAGAAAGATGGGTGCTCTAGAACTGCAAGATGGTATTGATTGTGCTGCATTTCTGCTGGAACAAAAATATAATGGGCTCAGCATTTGCACTTTGCACTTGTGTATTGTTTTCTCTTTATTTTGTGTATTTACAAAATGCTATGCTGTGCAAAGTGCTGGTTTAGTATTTTCTGTGGAATGAAAACCATCTGGATAATTTTACTGAGTTTTATTGTAGTTTTTGGTAACAGACTCTTCTGTTTCCTTGCATCTATTTAGATGAAGATGAGAATTTGAGTTAAGATTCAGGGAGGTGTGTATGCGCTGGAATTTTAGAAACAATTTGGGCTTGTTTGAGGTTGTGAAAGTAATTGAAATATTAAAATGATATGTAGTATCTCCCAAAAGCATTCTTCCTGAGCAAATGCCTACATAGTCTGTCCTCCCCCCTAAATGTACTTTCAATCCTTGATGTAGTGGGAGCTGCAAACTAAGAAAGCATCCAATGTTCAGGCTGAGGCTATTTTGAAAGAGATCAGCCTTAAACACCAGCTGAAGTTGAGCATATGTTTAATGATCTGCCTTGATCAGACCTCTGTCCAACACAACACTTCCATGTAGTCTTTATTTCAGAATGCTAAATAATTCAGTTGGTTCTGTACTTGTAGGTGTAAACTTGTTGCAGCCCTTAGGCTGTAACAAGCACAGAAGTGCTCTGCCCTGCTCAACCATGTGAGCTGTGCTCCTCCAGACTATTTGTGCTTCAGTTTCAGCTCTTGGTTAGAGCTGAAATCCTTGCTGTTGGGTTGGGAGTGAGTGTTCAGCATATGGCAGGCTGTTAAATCTGATGTACTTTTGAGCCTGACACTGTGCTTTTAATATGTTCCACTTTCATTGAAATACTACTTAGAAAAGTAAAAAATCCCACTAGGAAAAGATAAATGCGTAATCTTTTCACTGTAAGATGCAGAATTAACTGAATTTCAGTGTAGTCTGTTCAGCAGAGGATGAGCACTATCAGCTGGGGGTTTTTCCCTCCCAAAACACTTAACTGCCCATTTTATTTCTGATGTCCTGATGATAGCATTGGAGATTAGTATTTAGATTTTCATGTGCTTATATCACAAAGAACAGTTCCTTCAGCCCTCACATATGTATTTGCCTACTGTGATAGCAAGTGCTTTTGTGGCTCCTCTGAAAAAGGAGATGGATATGACCACAGCTTTCTAGACCCAAACTGGGTTGTTCTCAAAGCCAACCACAATGCTGTGAAGTCTGATACTGGGTGTCACATGGACAGAATCTGTAGGTTTGAAATAGGGTTATTTCCAACAGTCTGAAGTTTGCCCAGTGACTTTACAGACTCACAGAGTCGTGGAGGTTTTCTTACTCATCTTGATTCAGTCCTGTTTGACACAGACTAATTTTTACCTCTCTCATTCCCCATTCCCTACAAAATAACGTTGCATTTAATAAGCACTTGAGTGCAGAGATTGTGTCCAGTGCTGCAAAAATGTAGTGTTGTTTGTGCAAAGCATTTGACAGATGCTCATTGCTTGTGATGTTATCTGAGCTCTTTAACATACATAATAATTCCATGAGATTGTTGACTAAAATATTCCCGTTCTTTGATGCACCAGCACGGACTTGTCTGCTATGAATTCATACACTGAAGTTGAAATTACTTCCAAAATAGTAAACACGAACTTTGGCCATTCCATACTCTGGGATAATTCTAGAATTGGTTCCTCAGTGTGCTGTGTGCACAAAGTGCCTTTTTGTGGCCTGTAGCTGCTTCTGTTCATCAGGACAGCACACAATGCTCTTTAGCCAAGGTATATTAAATAAACATCTCATGGAATTGAGCATCTAATCTTCTGTTGGGACTGATCTTGTCTAGACTGTCTGGGATTACTTTTCAGTTTTGTGCAGATTTCTTTTGGCAGCTTCAAGGGCCAACAAACTGGAGATCTTACAGAATAAGTTCTTTAGCATAAAGAAAAGTTTACTGGAATTACTGGAAAAGTTTGCTTCAGAGGTGTCTTCCAGGGTAAAAAGAAGTGTAGCAATTAAATAAAATTCTGTAATGATGCTGTCAATAGCAAGTAAGAGTCCAGTGCCCTGCTATGCCATAGCAGTCTTACTTGATTTACTTGGTGTCAGACTTTGAGATGACCATGTGCTGCAGTCTCCAGTCTGTATTTTCTGAGGCTGCATTAATTTCTCTCTGTTCTCAGGCTCTGATGTGTTTGGATAATTGGACTTCACTGACATTATTAAAACATCAAATATAGAAAATAAACCATGTTTACTGCTCCAGACTTTGTTCCTTTTGCGTTTCTAATAACTGTTGGGAAATAAGCAGAAAGTTAGGGTGGTTTCCCAAAGTACTACTTTTTGGGGAAGAGGCTTGGTTACTTAATACCATCTAGAAGCCCCAAACAAACGAGACACAGTAGACTCAGTGGTCCTTCTTACTTCAAGTTTGTAGATAGGGATGATGTCAAGATTTATGCAGTCATTTCAGGCTTTTCTTGTGTAAATGGCAATGACTTTGGATGTTAAACAGTGGACAACACTCGAACTCTGCACTCGGTGTTTAAGGCGTAATTAGCTGTTTGGTGCTTTGGTGGCAAGATTAACGCCATGTGAATGCTGAATGTTGGCAGATCTTGATAGGAGCTTTTGCATCAAGTGAGAGCTTTTTTCACCCCGTTGCTTTTGTTTGTCATCTCTCCTTTACCCTAAGGCCCAGTGGTGTGTTGGAGGCAGATGAGAAGCAGGTGGTGGGAGGAAGTTCTGGACCTTTGCTTACAAGGCCATGACAAAATGCCACTCGAGCATCTCACTTCAAATGCAGGATTCTGGAGCAGGAGGAATCCTGTTATCTGGGTAAAACATGGGATCCTGGGAGGTCTCACTGTGTGAGCTGCTGCTTGAATAAAGCTGTTGGGGCAGTTTAACTCTGCAATGCTTCACTTCAATTAAGTTGTCAAGTTTAGCATTGCTTTAGGCATTAATAGAGTTTTACTCTCACTTAAGAATCTGGTTTAGTAATTAACCTCCATTTTATTCTGGAGTTCAGAAGGTGCTCATTTAGTGCAGCAAATCTAATGTCATGTGAATTAAAACATGAAAGATATGCAGTAATGAGCAACTGAAACAGGGTAGTGCAGAAATTTGATTATATGCAGTTTACAGGGAGCTCTGCTAGATGCTGAGTTCTTAATGAAAAGCGTTTTGAAGGCACCGCCTTGTCTCTGCATATGCATGGTTAAGGGATGATCTGAATTAAATTGGGAATTAGTAATGGAGTCGAGATTTCTGATTTTCCACGCTGATTTTTGTTTTTTTTTTTTTTTTTGTTGCACTTAGGTTTAATTGTAAGGCTTTTTGTGAAATCTGGACATGGGAGGCTGTGACAGTACAACTACCAAAAGGTGTGAGGTGCAGCAGAGTTTGGTAGCATTCTGTGCCTGTATTTTACATCCTACTACATCCATTACTGTTCTAAGTCCCCGGCTCCTCTGGCAAGAGGACTGTTCAATGCTGTCAGCACTGAGTACAGTTGTGTGCTGCACCAGAGCTGCTGTGCAAGGGCAGGCATGTTTCTTTTTCCCCAGAAAGCGTCAGGTTTATTGCACGTGTGTGTGGAGTATGTGCCAGCTGGTAAGTCCCATCTTTTCAGGGCTGGACTCCTGGCATCATACCGGTTCATCCAGGCTGACTTGCCTTTGGATATGAGATCCGAGCCTTCAAACAGCCTGGAAAAATGCACCAGTTTCTGCTGGCCATGAGTTTGCAGGGATAAGGGGCAGCTTTCCCCTTTTCTGTTGAACATTGCATGTACAAAATGCTGATTATGCACCTTTTTTTTGGTCTGGGAATTGAAGGCTGTGTAAGAGCTCCAGTTTGGAACATGAACACAAGGGCATCTGCAGAGCAATGCTGTCTATCATGCTTTTGCCCCGTAATGTGCATTATCATGTAAAAGTGCACTTTTATCAATTATTTGTCATTGTCTACTTCAGAAGGTGTTGTGAGGCAAAGATGCAGAAGGCTGGGTGTTTTTCCAGCCATCTCCTCTATAGCTTAGGTATGTGAAATCAGAGGCTTTGTTTTCTCTATCATTGAGAGATTTAAAGAGGAAAAAAATAGCCTCTTATCGCTTACTTGGCTACTTTATTTCCAAGGCAGTAATGTGGGGTAAAAGTTCACCTTAGAATGCTGGCCGAAGGACTCTGCACTACGCGGGGTGTGGTTTTGTGCTGCACCTGATCTCCTCTGGCTGCTGCTGGAAGGTATGGCCATGCCCATCTGTGCCTTGAGCCACAGTCCTGTGCAGGAGCTGGCTGCTAAATGGCTGTAAGGAGAGTTGGCTTATCTTGCTAATTCAATGGGAAAGGACCACACATGCTCAAAATAAAAGTTCGGTCTGCTTACAGAACTGACTCGTGCTGTGGCCACAGAGTTACAAGACCCAACCCAGGGGAGGGTTGAGAACCAGACTGTGGGCAGGACTCCTCCTGCTATAGCAGCTTGCAGTTCTCTTGGGTTAGATGGAACTTGAAATCATGCTGCTGACCTTCTAAAAACATGGTAAAAGTGATGTGTGAGTTGTACGGTTGCTGGCCTGTGGTTGTTTCTTTGTATGTGATTGAATTTTGCTGTCTGAAAACCAGCATTCCAGTATCAAGTATGACAGCTGCCATGCTTACAGCCAGTGATACCTTGACCAGTGAGTCCAGTTCGATGACTTTGTGACTGATTCTTGACATACTGAATTTCTCAAATGAACGAGAAGTCTCTTAACCTGCCAGGACTCTCTTCTTGAGCTTTATGTTTACTCCATAGGAACCATGACCTAAATATACTGGCTCATTGAGCTAATCATCTTACAGCTCAAGCACAGTTTAGTTAATTCTGAGTAATAATTTACTGCTGTCAGCTCTGCTGCAGCAGTTATCTGTGTGCAAAGTCCTGGTTCCTAGCAAGTATCACATAATGCAGGTTAATGCAAACTTCTCTGACCACTGACTAAGCTAAGCTGTCTTAGTACACCTTGGCTGTCATCTAACAGCACACGTGGCTGCTCTGGCTGCTGAATGGCAACTTGTTTAGCCAAGGGATTTTGATCAGTTGCTGGAGTCCTCCTGCCACCACTGAGGCCTGGAATCATTTGCATTGACTGCAGCTGTAACATCCAAGTCTTCCCGTGCTAATCCATTTTTCCGTGGAAGACAGAAAATGTAGACAATGGATGAAATGGGGTTAAATTCTTCCAGTGAGTAGCTGCTGCTGGTAACTGTGGACTAGTTTGACAGGGTTCACATCTGTGTTAACTTTCAGAAGACAACATGAAGCTATTATGCAGTTACTACCCACTCCAGGATCTGCACATCAATTAGGAGAGGCTGCTTACTCATGCTCCTCAAAAGTTGTGCCAAAATAGCTATTACATTATGTCAGAGCCCATATTTTCATCCTGAACAATTAATCAGAATATAAACCTTATTTCTCCTCAGCAGCTTTGAGTATAGACCAACGACTGATACAGGGTGCTTTGGAGCCATACTGGTTGAAGAGGGCTCCTCTGTAGTTGGCACACATCAGGGAAATTATGATGAAATGTGACATTATTTTGTCAGCAGTATATCCGGGAAGCTCCACCAACAACGTCTTCTGTAAACAGCTTTTGTTATGTGTTGTGATTTATTCTACTGTAACACTTAAGATCCCTGCTGGGACCCATCATCCTGTGCTGCTGGTAGGTGCTGTGTGAGCGTGAAGGAAGGTGGTGGGCTGCTTCACAGCAGATCTGCAATCTGAGAATAAGACATGAGAAGCAGATGGCTAAAGGGGGAAACAATGAGGCAGAGCTGTCAGTGTGATGGGATGGAGTCCTAGTACACCCACTGCCTTGCTGTTGGCAAAACCCTGGTCGGTGTCCTGCCCAGGAAAGAGCTCTTGGCACACTTGGTGGAGGATGGCAGGGCGGGTACACCTGGAGGTACCTCTGAAGATCTTCCTTTGTAAGTGGGATAAAGCGCTGAGCGTTGCTGGAGAAATGTGGCATTGTTGGTGACCGGCTTGCAGGTTTTCTTCTCCAGCACCAGGAACTTTTGGTGCTGGATGCCAGCCCTGTCCCCTTGGGTGGTCGTGGTGGTTCAATATGGCCCAGAGATTCAGGGCCTCGGACAGGTGTGGGGTTTCACTTAAGATGTGACATGCAAAGGAAGCAGTGTCTGTGGTGAAGTGGAAAAACCTGTTGAAAGGAAGCCAGAAAAATATTGGCTTTGCTGATGCTTCTGGTGTTAGACAGGAACCTGGAGATCTGTCTCCTGACTTTCCAGGCTGCCCTCCTGTAAGAGCTGCCTGATAGTGCTGTCCAGGAGCTCCTTTTGCAGGAATATTTGTCCTGTGCAGCACACAAGTTGAATGAGGATTTTATAGAGAAAACAGTGCTGTCACACTGATGGGAAGGCTAAGCTCTGTGCTGTAATTCTTGATCCTAATTCATGATTTTCTCTCTGTTTTGCAAAATACCTTTAATGCAGGGAAAGTGATAACTCAGAAAAGATGGTATATGATAAAAATAGAAGCACTTGCTCCAATTCCTCCATATGTTAATGACTGGATTTTCAGGCAAGAGATTCCAGTAAGGTGTGCCAACAGTCTGAATACCTGCATGTGCTGTGGCCCTCTTTCCATGAAAAAGCTGTTTGGGTTAGAGACAAGGGTGAAGTCATTGGGAGTGTTTGGTATCTCTCTGAATTGGATCCAATTCAGTGTGATTTTATTATAAGAAATGAAGTATTCCTGAGGTACTTGCAAGGTTTTTGCTTTATAAATCCTGTCGTGCTTCCATTTATTTCTTCTCCATTGGAAAATTCACGGTGAGTGCATAAATTCATTGCGTTGGAGGCCATCTGGAAATAGCTACAGCAGGCTAAATTATACATTGTATTTGATAGAAACTTTTCAGAGACCCTTTTGCTGGGGAAAGGGAGAGTGGAAGCCTGGAAAAAAGTTTAATAGGAAAAACAGACAAAGATTAGGGTTCAATAAATAGGAAACTATGGTAATGTGCTCATTCAAAAAAAGTACATAAACAGAGAAGTTAGATGATGATTGAATACAAATGCTGAACCATCAAAGTGGTCCCTTGCAAACAGCTGTTCTCTTGGTTTATTATTTCTTTAACCAGTTAATGCATGTGACGATGCAAACTGGTTTTCCATTGATTAACAAGATACTCACCTGGATTAAAATAAAAGTAAACATGTGAAATGGAATGATATGATTTTGTAGGGAAAAAAGTAAGTGTAAGCAGGTATTAACACATGAATTTTGTTGCTCAGGGGGCTGTGGAAGTAGATGGTGCAACCAGACTTAGAGATTAGGCAGTTTCATGGATGAACCAGACACTGCAGGGAACTGGATTGGGATTGCTCTGTCCCTTAGTTAATAACTGTGGATGCTGGAGAGTTCCAAGGGCAGCAGAGCTTACAGAGTAGCTGGACTTGAGTCATGGTGCTGAGCTGGGTGCACTTACTCCGTGAATTTGCCCAGCACCTGGAATTTGGGTACCAATCAGCCAAGCTCTGGCAGGTTGGATGTCTAGTTCCTTCTTTCTCTCGTCGTTTCGAATCCGGGAACAACTTGTCCAAGTCTGGACTAATGAATCATTGCAAATGCTTGATGTGTTGGCAGCTCCAAGCCACCCAGCTTCACACTCTGTTCTGCTGCTGTAATTTTAAGAAACTATTGGAACAGTGCCCTCCCCCCCAAAAAAAGTATATCCAGAGATCTGGGAACTAATGTATGCAGCCCTCCCTCAGTTTATTTGTACCAAGCTGTTTGGGTAGGCCTTGGTATTAGTTTTAGCTGCAGAGCAGGTTTTAGTGAAGGAATCAAAAGCTTGGATATGGTTTACTCCGATAGGATAATTGAGCCAGTTAATCCAGAACTGACAAAAAAACCCCAAACTCATCTAAGTTGGAAGAATTCAGTGCAAGACTTGAAAATCTCCTGAGTCCATAAAAAAGAGCTTTGCTGCACGTGGGGTATAAGTCATTATCCTGTCAGTCATAGTTTTTAGTTCAATACAGAATTTATTTAGAGGTCTGTCATGCCAAGCTGTGTTCCTCTTTGCATGTACAGGAGACTTCTTTATTCTCCCAATGTATTAGTTCAGTTACAAAATTGAAATCCGTTCTTCCATCAACTATTCATTACATTTTATTTGACTTGCAAAGGCAGTGTCAAGATGTACTTCACTGTATATGTTAAAGCTTAAAACAACTTAGTCCAGTACTTCCAAAAGGCTCATGTCTTTGGGGAGCAGATGCCCTCTGAGGGAAATCTGCTTCCCTCTCTTTGGCTGCAGGGTCAGTAGATTGTATTTGTACTTTCATCAGAGAAGAAATGTGGAGTTATGGAAGAGAGTGGTCCCCTCCTGACTGGGTCCTTGAAGGATCTTTGGTTTTTCACCCCTGTTACACCTTGACCCTTTGCTTTCTGAAGCAGACCACAAGCCACATTGCAGGTTAGCCTGGCCAGAGGAAGAGTTTGCATTTTGCAGAGGGGTGAAGTCAGGGACAGTGTTTCATCTGGAAGTTGTGAATTGGGCCATTCCTTCAGGTCCAGAGGAGCAGTCCGCTTCTCCAAGAACTTAAACCTTTTTCCAGTGTTTGAAAAGTTGCCTGCTTGCCTCTGCTAGTGTTCCTGCCTTTTATTTTTCTCCATTTCTGCAGTGTCAGGAAGAAAAAATAAATCTGTAATCCAAGTAATATTCTAAATATAGAAGTGCTAGTTTACAAATGTGAAATCTTTCTGATGGCTTCAAAATGGGTTTTGTAATAAAAGGAAATGTATTTGACACTGCCAGAATTTACAGTCCCACCAGAGACTTGTGAAATAACTGCTATACCAAACAGCCGGGGCTGGAATGGAGCTTGTTGACATGTATGGGTTACTGGAGGGTATTTCTGGCTGTTGCCATGAGGATGGCTTAGCAGGAAAAAAATACGTTCTCTATGACTACTGTAGGGCCCTGTCTGTACCATCAGCTTTTAGAAAAAGCATTTTAATAGAAGGTGGTTACAGAGGGAGGCTGTCTTTCAAAATGAGTACCAGAATATGGCTGCTGGGAGCCAGGAGGAAGGTGTTATGAGCTAGTCTGGTGTGAGTGGTACAGTCCAATGCTGCTTTTGGCACTTAAACCGAGTAAAAAAATAGTTTTGCTGGAGTCCCTACAACTTTCAGGCTTGTTTTTTTCGTTTATAATTTCTTTCTCCAAAATCGTTTCAGACTTTGACCTCTCTACAGCTGCTCTACAGTTAAAGGCCCCAGTTATTCCTGGGTGGGATAAGGAATTTTTCATGTGGTCACATAACTGCAGGAAGGTGTCACAGTGGTCTCAGGTGATGGCAGACACAGAGACTCCTCTCAGCCATTTGAAGAGATTTCAGCCACGGGTGTAGAGGTGAATGGTCTTATTCCATTTGACAGCAGTTATTTATAGGTGCATCCAAGGGTCCAGTTCTGTTTGGTACACAGAGGCATAACCATAAAGGAGTTACAGAAAGAGAGCACTTTGCCATGGATTCTGCTTGATCTAACTTAGGAGGCACTGTCGATGTACCAGGGAGAGAGAAAGATCCTGCCCAGCTTCTCATAGTGTCCAAAAATAAAATGCTATGGGAGGACTTAAAAAAAATGGCTAGAAGGAAAAAACCCACTGTAATGAATATTTCTGCTACCAAAAGTTAGTTTTCAATTTGAAATAAGACAGCTAAAAGAAATATTGAACTTCAATCTGTTAAATTTGGTTGCTTCATTTTCTTCAGATGAAGTTTCCCATCTCATTCCCTGTCACACATGAGGCTTGCACCGTATTATTTTCATCTGCAGGCCTCTTAAGGGCTTTATTGGCTGCCTGTGAGTCGTCCTGTGTTGTTGGAATGTCATGGTATACTGAACATTTGCTTTAATGTTTTGCTAAAGCTCAGTTTCCCTTGCTGAGTGACAGTGATTTAACCAGCAAACCCCCAGTTTTAAAGCTGTATTTTCCAGCCACATTTAGGCCTGTGACTGTAACCTATTTCTGTTGGTGGTGGGACTTGGCTCTGCCTTTTTCTGTGTTTTTGGCTTGGGGGCTTCCACTGCCCTCACACCACTGGCCCATGTTTGTGAGTCCCCACTATGCTGGGGACCACCAGGCTCTGCTCCTTCTCGGTACGCAATGAAAATACCTCCATGGGCTCTCAGAGATGTTCCAGGTTACATAAAGCAGAATTTAAAATAGTATCTTTTTCACAACATTTGGAACACGTGTTCGTGAATATAAATTTTCAGCGCAGTGCCAACAGAGTTAGTTTAACAGATGCAGAACTCTGTTACTAAGAATAGTTTCTGCAGTTATCTCCCCACACAAATTTTCTCCCTGGGCATTTGCTATGTGCTTATCAACACTGCAGAAGATCATATGCATGTTCTTTTTTCCCAGAGAATAGTCTGCAAGCTTTCTGCTTTCAGAAGCTATTGAAAGCATGTTATTCTGAAGCCACACTGAGTTTCAACTGATGAATCAGAATTCTGCATGGAAAGATTTGGGTACAAACATAATAAGGAAATTTTGCAATACCTTTTGTTCTTGGGTTTATGGTTTGGTTTTTTTGGTTTTGTTTTTTTTTTTTTTTTTTATTTTTGCCTTCCCTTGGTCAACAGCAACACTTGCTGGCAAGAATGGGAATAACAGATCAATCTGGTTATTTTCGTTTGGTGGATTCATTTTTGTCAGTCATCCAGCTCTTTTCCAGCTGTTACCCAGTGAGGATTTACCTGGTGGGGAAGAAGATAAAATGTCTTGGCACAAGCTTCAGACTCCTTCCTAGTGACATTATGGCCACAGGAGCACCTGAAGTCAAATTCAGATTTTATTTGAGTGAAATCTGAATTCTCAAGCATTTTCCCACTAAAATGAAGTACTCTCATGAGCTAAGCAAACAGGATTTGGTCTCCAGTAAGCACGGGGAAACTATATTTAGAAGAAAGAAAGAGTTAATTGAAGGTTGGCTGTTCCTCTTTTGCCAAGCAGCAGAACTTTTATAGGCTGTGAGACTGTGGTTATTAAGCCGAGTTAATGGGGATTGTCTCATTCATTACCATACACTGTTAAGAATAACTGTTGGTTCCCCTGTTCAAGCAGTGCTTCTGTTGCCAGTGATGTCAGGAGATCTGCTTCATTTAAAAAAAACAAAGACCTGGGCTTGGTATGTTAGTAGCCATTGAAGGTGAACATAAAAGAAATACAATAGGAACAACATTCTGAAACACGGCTTTTAAGGTAGTTGAGTGTCAGTTCTGGTCTCCCAAATTTGGGGTTCAGTTTGTTGGTATCACCAGCTGTGGTAGGTCCCGCCTCCCTGGGTGCTGTCCCTTCCTCACCCCAGTGGTTTCACTGATACCTGGATTTTTCAGCAGTTTGAAACTTTTTTCATAGGTGGCATTTCTTTTTGCTCAGTTTTTACAGGCTTCAACGTTTGTGGTGCAAAATATCTGTGCTGGGGTATTTACAGGATTCCCTAAACACGGAGCTACTCTTCCAAGTCTGGCTCTAAGTGTTACAGCCCCTTTCCTTGTATAAAGACCGCCAACATATGGTTGGATTCTGTCTGGATTTGTCTCCTAAAGTAACTTTAGAATCTGGTGCTGGGAGAAGAAAACGTAGCTGGGCATTGGAAGCTGGAGCCTGCTGTCGTGTACTCTGCTTGTCTGTACCTGGGAGCGAAACTGATCCCTCAAGTTCTGTATGACTTCCTCCTTGAAACAGGGAGTAGGAATATGGGGAGGCAAAGAAAAGCTTGGGATTTTCCATATTCTTGTACTTAATTTAAGACTGATTCAGCCAGCCAAGGGAGACAGTTTATCTGTTCAGCTATGGCATAGGCGTTGCCTCTTCTTGTGCCAAATACCTCTGAGGATGGGAAGAGACAATGTGGTCCTTCTGGAAACCTGAGAAGAATTTTGGTGGTTAAAAAAACAAAATAAACTTGAGTCTGCTGAGTCTGTGCTACCATTTACACCTGATAGAAGAGAGTAGGGATTATTGTAGAGTTCAAGAATCTATGCGTATGTTATTTTAAGAAAGCCTTTTATTTCTCAGTGATCTGTGTAGCTTGTTATTTTTATGTCTCCTAAAGAAGGCTATTGTGTGTGGTTTGTCCAATTTGCAGCTGTGATAACCCATAACCATAGAGTGCTGTAGTTCTGAGATAAATGTTGAAATCTGCATGTTTATTTCTGAAACATGATACAAATGTAATAACTTCTGAAGATCAGCTATAGATTAGCAAATACTTGGTGAGTCATACCTTCCCCTTGCTGGCTTTTTTTTTTTTCTTAAGCATGTCATAAGCGTTTAGGAAAGCTCATTCATCCCAGATAGGTGTGAAATCAATCTTTGATGCATAGGGTTGTGACTCAGGGAGTGGAAACAAAAAGGCCACTTGGTGTAATGTCTGCTGCTGTGTTCTTGCCAAATGCCTTGAGCAGGGGGGGGAAATCTCTTCTGCTCTAGTTTGTTTGGGAGATGCTTTGAAGATTATGGATCTCTTCCATATAGCAGACACCAATTAACTGTGATTAGGAGTGTTGTAGGTAATAACTCTGCTATGAGGATGAAAAGAAGATGAGAAGGATGAATAGCACAGGATATGAAGGTATTGGCTGGGTTCGTGAGGGAAGGTGATGGGGTATTGGGAGCCTTGTTCTGAGGGGAACAAGACAGCAGGGAAGTGTGAGACAGTCCGGCCTGGAGGGAGCCTTTTCTGGAGGGTTTCTAGGGCAGGCGTCAGCAGCTGGCTGGGAGCTGATGTCAAGGTGAGTTTCTGCTTCATCTTCGTGCTCTGGCTTCAGTCCCTCTCTTTGTTGTGTGTGTGCCTTTGGCCCTTCAGATGGAATAAGTGGGACTGCATCCTTGAAGGATCCTTTGGTCTTTTATGTAACACAAAGAGGAACTCAAAGCCTTTAGACTCTGTCTCTTGCCCATTCTTTCTTCTTTGAAATTAAGTATGTCAAATGTATCCTTAGCTGTGAGAACTTTTCCTTATCCTTCCATGTCCACCTTCTGTCCCCCAGAACCCAGCAGTGCCACGAGGCTCTCCATCCCTTTCTTCCCATACTTGGTCTTTCAACATGGAGGGGTTTTTGTCTATTAATAAAGTGAACTGGCTGCCATAATTTCATACATGGTCTTCACTCTCTCACTTTTCACCTTGGAAGTCACTGTTCCAGATTTGTCTTGGGTTACAGCGCATCTGCTTCACCTTCCCAAGGCTTTTGCTGTGTGCTCATCCACCATGTCCAACAGAGCACTGTTTCGTGATTGTTATCTGTGTGAGCCTTTAAAAATGGCTTTATTTGTGAACTGTGCCTTAAGTTGAGAGATGGCAGGGAGCTGCTGTCATATTTTTAGGGCTCTTGGTGGCATGCAGGAGCCTGTGCACTGTTCCCAGTGGATGTCACCTACTCCCGAGGCATAGCCAGGCTCTTGCACCCCGGCAGTGTGAGGCTGATGGAGCAGCTTTCAGGGCGCTCTTGTGTGCTGAGTGTGTTTGAGCAGTGTTGATGTTCCTGTAATTGCACCGGGTGGACAAACAGGCTGCTTATTGCTCCTGTGATTGCCCAGGAAATGTTCTGTCAGCTCCACCCTTTTTTTCCTGATGTGTAGCACATCCCTCTGATCCAGCGTTGGGCTAAGCTGGAGAGGGGAGCAGAGCTCTGGGTGAGTCATCTCACAAAACCTTTACAACAGGTGTCTTGCCAAATCTGCTTACCTACCTGTCTCTTCTCATGGTCTTTTTCTGCCTCATCTCTTCAGTTTCTTTGGGTTGTTGTCTGACAAGGTGCTCTTAATAGAAACAGGCTTGTTAGCTCATATTTTCCCTGCCTGTCTTCCATTCTTTCCTCTGAGATCTCCAGCTTGCCAGTGCAGGGGGCAAATTGGCAGGTAAAAGTTACCTTGACGCTTTCTGCTGCAACACTTCTATGGCAGCATTGCATAAAATCGACTTCATTCAAAGAAAATGAAGGGGAAGGATCAACAGAGCAGCTCCTGGGGAGGAAAGACCCACAGCTACAACACTGTTTCAAGTGAAAACTTCTGTCTGTTGGCCTTGTTGCATCAAAGTGAGTTGACTGTTTCATATGGAGAATATATCCCTTCCATAGTAGGAAATGGTTGGTTTATTATTATTAGAAAATACAAGCAAACCCCTTTGGTTGGCATCTATTATAAGGACTGCTGCTGTCTCCTGGCACACTTCTGTCTCCCCCCATACTTCTTATGTTGTCTGTCTTCTATAATTATGTTTTTTTAGGACGTGAGTGGTCATGTTTGCTATTTGTGTAGTGCTGTTTGGACAAGATGCTGATTGATGTTGACTCCCCCTGTGTGCTGTGGCACTGCTCACAAATAATTAAGTAGCTTCTGTGTGGCAGATAGAGACTTAGTGAGGGAACTATATGAGGAAAGGTGCATTAAACCACTGTGCTGATATACTGGGGTTGGGGAGAACGTACACAGAGCTTTAAGTTATGTGACTTGGATAAATAAGCTGTTTACAGGTAGTGGGACAGAGAAATCCCATTCACAGATGACAAAACACCCAATATGCTCTAGGGATTGTAGTAAAATAGAAGCTTTTGGGTATTGGGTGCTGTCAGTCAGAATTGCAGGAACATGTAATTCAGCAGTTACTTTAATACTTTCAAATGTTATTGTAACTTTTAATGCATATGGACAAAACCTTTACCCACTTAAATAATGCTTCTTCAAGTGTGTATTATAGAGTAAATTAATGTTTTTGGTCTTTATCGGTTTTTTTACCTAGTCTGAAAGAAAAAGCTGTAATAATAGAGGTAAATCTATTTTGACTGAGGCCACTCTTCACCTCCTCCATCACTGGAGAAATGCTGTGTGGTTTCTTTTTGCAATGTAAATATTTAAAGGGAACATAACTTGTTGGTGGAAACTGTCTAATTAAAAGTATTAGGAGCTGTGTTTATTTATAACACGTATGAATAATAATTACTCAAAGTCTGAGTATTATTTTCTTGGGAAGTCCCTCATTAGAAACTGTGCATCATCAAGGGTGAACTGTACTGTTACTTAACTAGTTTCGGTTCACATCTGGGCAGAGGTGTAAGAAGGGAACTGCAGAGGCAAATACAACATGTTGTGAATGTGGAAGCAAATTTTCCAGCATCCCAATGTTTGTCATAATTATTTTTCTTTGTTGCATGGAGCTTAAGCACAGCCAATGCTTAGCTGCTCTTGCAGTAGAATGTTACATTTGTGGAGTGTTGTGCTGGGTGGTGCTGGGAGGAAGGGGGAGAGCAGTCAGGGAGGGGTGTGTGCTTCCCCCCTTAGTGCCAGTGCTGCTGGACATCTCTGGGCCTGCCATGTACCTTCTGCCAGACTGCACTCCCTTGGTGCAGCTCTGCTTGGGTTATACATCCAAGTATTTGGCCCCTCTCCATTTCCTTTAGAACAGGGACCATTGTTTGTGCCTGGACAACAGTGGCTGTGTTTTCTAATTCAAAAAATGCCTCATAGAAGAGGCCTTTATCATCATTCCTGCTTTGCAAACGGGGAAATAAAAAACAGAGAAGGGAGCAGTTTTATTCTCAGGTGATGCAGATGAGCAGCACTCAAGAACAGCATCCTCGTCCTCACCAAGTCTTATAGTTATTTCTCTTGGTGTTAGTGCCAACAAGTAAAACTCTCCTTTGTGCTTCTGAAAATAAGAGTTTATTACAAAATATTTCAGAACATGAACAGCATTCCCCTCAGTGCAGCCAGAGATGGCTTAGTTGCAATTACTGATAATCATGGCCTTAAGCTACAGGCTGTGATATGCTTTGACAGGTAGGAATAGCTCAATAGTCAGTGCTGGAGCTGTAGGGTTGGAGAGATGTGGCAGACAATAACAACATGTACAGCAGGCTATTTCTCATCCTTCAGGTTACTGGAAAGGAAGTTTCTCTGCTGTCTGCTCATGTCTGGGTCTGGGAAGTGCTCTCCTGCATGGTCGCATGCACAGAGAGTGAACTCTGACTAGCCAACTTCTTCAAGCTGTCATTTTGTTTTTGTTACACAACACTTGACCTTTCCTTAAACAGAACAAAACCAAAAGCTGCTGGGGTTTCTTGTTCTTATTTTCTTAATTTTTTTCAATACGTTTTGTTCTATGTTACTTCCCTTTTTTAGGAACTGGTGGTGTTCTTTCTGGATCCATTAACATGCATGTCTTACACCATCAGTCTATCTCTATACACCCTGACAAGTATTCTTCTATCTTTACTACAGTGATACTCAGTTGCACTTTCCACACTTTTCTGGCCTTGTCTTTCCTTCCCACTTCCTTCACCTGCCCTGATACCGGTCTCCTACCTTTCTCATGTTGTGGGTGCTTCAGGCTCCACCTGTGCCACATCCCTTGGGGTTTTCTTTGCTCCTGGCAGCTTCTCTGCATCTCTTTTTTTCTAGCATTGTCCTGTGCCTTTTTCTCCTGAAGAAGGCCTCTTGTACTACATCCTTCCATTTGATATGAAGCCCTCCACTTTATTCTTCCCTTTGTCCTCTCCTTGTACTATTGAAGGAAAGAATTTTTTGTGGCTTTGTGCCTAATAACCAGATCTTGATTCTTTGTGTTTTCACAGTATAAACGAATCCCAGCTCTACTTCTCTATTTCATAGTGTTTTGTACATCACAAATCAAAGGATGATCCCCAAAACTCTTGTTTTGTGATGTTACTTAATTTGGGTAAAGGGTAGAAAAATAACACAGAAAGAAAGTGATAGTTACAAATTCAGTTGCAGGGCAAGGACAGGCTGCTTTCTGTATCAAGAACTTCTTGTTACCAAGTGGGAACTGTAAGGACTTTGCTAACTGGCTGTTTCTGAGACCAGGCTAGGATGGGAGAGAGTGCACTTGTGGCAGGACATGAGTTTGCTTTGCGTTCAGGATGAGCTGAGGAGTGTTCCTGACCTCTCTGCCACTGTTTTCTTTTATCCTCTGTTTGCTATCCATTAATCTTTATGTCCACGACCCAAACAAGCCATAATGTGTGCTTTGTAGCTGGCATCTCACTGAGCCCTTGCTGGCCCTGTTTGCTCAGAACTGTTTGCTTCTATGAGATTTGCTTCTGAAGGCTTGTGTGAGAAATAGCAAGACAAGAAAGGTGTACTTCAGAGCTTGGTGTTGATCTGAGCAGTGTGAACCCCTGGAAGCCTAACGAAGAATTTTTCAACTAAAAGCTTTTGCTTTTCCCTCCAAGTGTTTCTGTTGATCTAAGGAAGTAGCCTCCTTGTAAACTTGAATTGTTCGTGCCTGTGATCATCACGGCTGCAAGCACATCACTTTTTGCTTTTATATTCTTAAAACTTTTGATGTTTCAGACAAATGGGTTTGTTCATCAGCTGCTCTTAACAAGTACTTTGTGGATGCATCCCGCAGTCATCTGTCCTGGTTTCTTTTATATTTAGGGAAGGCAAAGGAGCTGTACTGAATTCTGTCAAGACTGGCCAAGGGTGGTCTGGGCCATCTACTTTGAGTCTCTGAGTTCTGGCCCAAGATCTTTAAACAGCAACTTTTCTGTGTGTTTGCCTGAGTCCAGCTCATATTATCTGCAGCCTGTCATCTGAAGTGTGGGATGAGGGGTAAGAAAGACTAAGCTGGAAGAAGAACAAGAAAGGACAGAGAAGAGTAGGCACCTTTCTCTCTTGGAACTTGTAGCCTGACTTAGGGAGGTGATGAGAGAAGTGGGGGCTTCTGCTGGATTTTCAGAGACTGGTCACACTGACCTTTCTGAAATAGGGGAAGATGGTGACTGAGATCTGTTGGCTAAGCCTGTAGCTGTAGCCAGCCTGCTGTCTTTGGGTGTTGGTGGCTGTTCCTGCAGACCTCTAGAAGCACGAAGTGTTGCTGTCATCTGGGTTGAGGGAGGAGATAGTAGTGGACCTGGAAGGACTGAATTGTGCCCCATCTCCTGCATGGGGTCATGTGGGGAAAGATGAAAGAAATAATCTCCTGCAGGCCAAATCCTCAGTCTTATATTGGAGGACAAGGTGGACACAGAAACTAGAAAGGGATGGTTTCTTTGAAAGCAAGGGCAGTGGGACCCTTCCTGCAGCAATTGCTGGTTGCTCCTGCAAGGGAGAGACCTCTTCTCTTGCATCTGCCAGATACAATGTGTTTTTTTTTTTTTCCTGGTAAAACTTAGAAATAAATATATGGGTCTTTTCTTTACTAGGTTTTGGTCTATTTTAAGTAACTTTAAATGAACTTGGATAACATGATGCTTTAATTTGTTATAAAATAATGAGCAGATTTTCTCCAGGTCTGACTTTGCCTGTATGACATAACCTTACCCAAAAATGTATGAGCCTGAGTGTAAGAACCATACTGTAACTGTCCCTACAGCTAGATTGCTGCTAGAAGGTGGTTTTTATCATAGGAATAGCCATCCTTTTGGAGTAATATTTTGTGTCTTTAGCCAGAAGTTCAACTTTTGCTTCTGCCTGAAATTTGAACCTATGGTAGTAACATGGTGCATGTACTTTTGTTTTGGAACGTGTATTGGTTGCAAGAAGGATGCTGCAATCTACGGATTTTGTGTGACAGTGCACCTGAAGTAAGAGATCAAGGAGCTAAACTGAAGTTATTCTTTATTTTCCAGCATTTAGTTATTGTTTCTTAACTCTGTCCTGAGCCTTGCTGTCTTGTCTGGTTTTTACATAGAAGTTAGTACTCGTGCTCTAGTCAATGACAATGCAGATGAAATCAGAGCCAAGTGCTGGGACAGTGGGGTCTCCTCTCTCCTCACCATTGCTCTGTGCTCAGTAGTAAGTGGAAAGACCATGAGTGTTTTCTTCAGATGTTTTGGGAAGACTTGCTGTGTCAAGATTTATGTGCCCAATGGCTTGAATGACACAGGCAGATGGACTGTGTGCTCAAGTGGCTCTACCAGGTCATGACGTGTCTAAAGGCTTAGTCACCATTAGATGAAGTTTTTGAAATATTATGGTTGTATTTTAGTTTACCAAGCAAGGCTCACCAAATAATTCTAAAATCTATTGGATATTGTTTCTTAGTCCAATAGAACCAGTTATTTAAAAATGTTTGGCGAACTGTGTCTCGGTATATGCTTTGGTCTTTCTGCTGAGTGAGATTGTTTATTAACTTGGTGATGCAGCAAGACTGCTCTCTGAAATAGATCATCTAATACACCCTCTACTGCTCTGCTCAGTCAGTGTGTGTTTCCTTTAAAATGCTGCAAGAAGCACAAATATAGCTGGAGCACCTAGTCTGGAGTCGGGGGCAAAAATAAACATGACATTATTATATTAGAGTTGGCCATGGATCTGACTGGTGGTGCGCTTTGATAACTTTGATATCTAATATTTTTAAGCAGACTTCAAGGTTCACAGGGTTTGCTAGATTGGTGATTAAGCCTTTCTCAGTCCATTTTTTTTCTTTGATGTTCTTGCTTTGGTGTTTGTATGCTTCTCTGAAGCCTGCTATTACAGAAAGCCAGGGTTGTGCTTCTCCCTGCTCATACTGAAATGGAAGTTGGATACGATGCCCCAGCTGCCAACTGAAAATGCTTTTTTTTTTTCTTTTTTTTTGTACAGCAAGGTCAAAATTACACAGACTTGCAATCAGCTTGTTCTGTTACCTTACTAAAGCATTTTTCTAGCTCTTTTACCTTTCCCTGCACTGAAATGCCTAAATTTAGCATCATTGAAGCCCAAGGGTTAGATTATGCTGTGAATTTGCAACAACTCATTTCATGTGCATTATGCTCATTCAGAATTTTAAATGGCCATTCCCTTTCTTCAGCTTGTGTTTTGGGAAGCTGTGGGCAGCTTGCCAATGGATTTTGGCCACTGGGCTGCTCTGGGTCCGTGTCACTGTTCTTACTCCCACCACTATACCAATAGCTGTATTTATATTTGCAGTATCACCAGCTACAGCCTTTCTATTTTAAGAATCCCTGGCATGCTGTAGCCTTTCCAGAATATGATTTGCACTCTTAGGGAAAATGAAAGATGCATCTAACAGAAAGGAGCAAGCTTGCAGAAGTTTGGATGTACATCAAGTTTCCTTGAGGCATACCTTAAGAGAAATGATGGCTGGTTATGAAATATGACTGCTAGAAGATTTCTGTCACCTACAAAAAACTATTAGGGAGAGATTCTGACTGATTCTTCTTAATTTTTTCCAATGCATATACATTGGTCAAGTACTTCTCTTTTCAGTGCTGAATAGCTGTTAACTCAGTATTGTGGATTTGTCACTGAAATTAGTGTTCAGTAAAGAAGGTGTTCCTCCACGCTATAATATTTTCCTAAACCTGCTTAAAGGTAATAAAAAGTGATCTTGGATACTGGCACTGTTGTAGAATAGCAGTATGCTAACCAGCCTCTGTGTGTTTGTGCAATTGTTGGGTTTGAGGAGGAAAAAAAATTGGTGAACTTTTGTTTTTGGGGCAAGAAGGGGGTTCAGCTGCTCACTGTTCGCTCACAGGCAGGTTTGATCTGCTAGTGTTTTAAGAAAGCAGTCAGGAAATTTGCTGTCTCCACATGGAGTTCTGTGCTTGATGGGGAGAGGCAAAGATGTAAGGGTTCAGTGGTTTCTTGTTGGCTCAGCTAACTGAATTTTAGTAGTTGTCAACATTATTAAAAGCTTACATGTTATCTCTAGTTAATTCTATTAAAAGAATTTGGCTGGTATCAACATTCAACCTCTGAATCTCTTAAAATTACAGTAGGTCAACAGACAAACTTACAAGGATTAATAAAGAATTTAGCAACAAGGGCCCTGTGACTAAATGACTTGTGTAGAGCCTGCATAGCAATTCATGCACAGAGTAGTTACTGAAGAGTAGTAGGAGTCTTTTTGCACCTATAAGTGTTATGATCTTTCCAGTGGGTGATGCAGTGCCTGGGCCACGTCATTCTTGATCCCATCTGCCATGGCTAAAACCTTTCTAATATGTATGAATAGAATATTTTAAAGTATATAATAAGGAACTTAAGAGACAAAGATGAAAATCGAAGTGTTTCTGGACCAAAAATAATTTGGGTTGGAAGGGACTCCCAAAGGTCATCCAGTCCAACCCCTTGGTCTGGCGTTCAAGTTTGAAGTTGGCCAAGGCTCTAAGCAGCCTTGTCTAGTCAAGCTTTGCTTATCTCCCAGGGATCAGTAATGTGAATATCAAGCCATGTTGATCTCAGGGTTAACCCCTGCAAGGACAGCTACTACTAACCAACTACCCCATGCAGTGAGTGTTGACCTGCTGAACACTGCCTGGAGAGCTGGGCAGTCTCCTCACATCCTGTGGTCACATCCATGGTGATCACTGCTCTCCTGTGTGTCCTCTGGGCCAGCCATGTCACCGTGCAAGGCAGACAGTTTGCTGAGGCACCATTTGCCTGGTTTGGGAGCCATCCCATCACCTCTCCCCAACTCCCCTGTAGATAACCCAGGTGTTTGACCTGTTTGCTTTGCCCTTCTACTACAACCCTTGACCTAAATCATCTTGGCAGGGAGCAGCCAGTCAGGACCCAAGGCAGAACAGTGGACCATTGATTTCTAATGTATTTTCTTTTTGTCAGAGGGTTCAGCAATGCCAGGGCTGTGGGGCTTTCCTTCTGGGTGCCAGTTCTGGGCACTTCCCAATGTGCTTCACTGCCTGGATGTTCCAGGTTTCAGAACATTCTCAGCTGTACTGATAGGTACATTGAGGGTGGAAAGAGTTTGTTTCCTATTGAAGAAATTAATTGCCGCTAACTTCCCACATTCTTCTTTCTCAGTTTTGACACTGAATATTTTCCAGGACCTATTTTTTTTCCGGTGACGGTTTTGGCTGGAAAAACTATGGGCTGGTTTTTGGTGCTGTTCGCTCCAAAGCAGCTAATATTAAGAGGAAAGCTCATTTGCATTTTTCAGAACTTGTGGATGATTAAGTTTTCAGCAGCAGAGATTTTTTTTATTTATTTGAGTGCTAACAAAATATGTGCATGCACAAAAGCTGTGTTTGAGTGCACAGAGATTAAGCCAGCTATAAATAGCATCTTCTGTGACCCTGCTGGAATTTTCTTTAAGCTTGGAAACACTGAAGTGTGTGTTTTGTCAGATTTGAATCATGAACTTTGAAGAAGAGCTAATGACTTCTTATTTCTCACCCCTAATCTTCAACTAGAGCATTCTTTATATGAACAGCAGATCAGTCTGAAACTGTACCTCAGGCTTCATTTACCTTATTTAACTTCATTTACTTGCTTTGTTCATTGTAACATTTTTTTCTGCTCCAGTTGGTGTGTTTATGAAAACAATTATTTTCATCCCTTATTGTGAGACCCATGCAAGCTGTGCAATTGTTGCTGGGGGTGACAGTTCCCAAAATCTGTCTTATTTTCTGTTGTACTTAAAACAAAACTTGTCCTCTTGAACATCTTGTAGCTCTTACCCTGATGAAATATGTGGCTTTCTCTGTTACTCTGTTTTGTTTTCCTGGTGACTTAATGAAGATCTGTAGCTGGGACTAAATGTTCAGCTCTTGAGACAAAAATCCCTCTTCTTTGCTACCTGTCCTGGTGGACCTGGTTGTAGGCAGGGGGTGGCAAAGCAATTGTTTGCTTTTGGGTCTGAGATTCAATTCCTGGGCTTCAAAAGTGTTCCCAGGATGTGCTGCATTCGAAGAGTCTGGGGTGCAATTAGCATAACTGTTAATTATGTTTTACCAACAAAACAATAAAAACTGATTAAAATCCCCCACTATGGTTGAAATGGAAATGTTCCGTAGGAATGCATTAGCTTTGACATATTTAGTAGGGAGCAATCATAATGCTCTGCACATCCCTTTTTGATGCTGAATTTCTTTCAGCATATATTAGTACTTAAACTATAATAGATGTTTTGGTAATTGGTTGAATCCTTGCTTCAAAAGTCTTTTCTTTAAATTTGTCTCTGTTTCTGTGTAGAACAGAATTGCAAAAAATAAATTCCAGTGCTTGACTAGCTCTTGTTTGGCATGAAGTTGTAGAGCACTTAAAATTCCTCATACAACAGCTTTAATTGCTCACTAATCTTGCCTAAAGATTGGCTGAGAATGTCGGCTCCATTTTCCTGTTGCTTATTCTCAGTAGAACAGACTGCAAATGCCTGGAGAAAACGTACTGGGAGCATTTACTGTACAACATAGGTGAGGGGGTATGGAAACACTTGGCTAGAGGTCAGACTGTTGACATTTTAGTAGCTGGTTATTGATCTCTATCACTAGTCTGACAGTTGTATAGCTGTTGTAGAATGAGTTAATAATTTCTTGGTGTAATGCAAAATAACACCCAGCTGACCCGAGCCCCTGGACGGGACACCCATGGAAGGGGATGGTGTGAGATGCTGTTCCCAGCATGTCTGTTTTGCTCCACGGAGTCTTCCTCAATGAGCATCTCTTTTGGACAAAGGCTGACCAATAGCTGTGCCTTCCTCTTTCCCCTCTACATTGTGTTGGGCTTTGATGAATGTGTTAGTGCTCATGTTGTCGGCTGTTCCCTTTTTTTAGAAACAAATCTTGCCCACAGTAACTCTGTATTCACAGTGAGTAATGGAGAAATCATTGCTCATTAATGATTCACTTGCAGGTTCCTGTGTTGCTGTTGCTCAGTCACTTGTATTGCTGTTGTCTCCTGCAGCATTGCTCAGCCGAGCACTTAAACCTGATTTTCATAGTTTCAGTAGGTTGTTGTAATGACAGGGTGGCAGGTGTCTGTGTCTGCCTTTGGTTACTGATCTTCTGGTCCAAAGTACATCACTCCAGAGCTGGTCCTCCTGATGCTCTTGACAAGATTGTGCTGTTGAACCTTGCAGCTACTTAAAGACCATTTGTACCTTTTCTTTATTTTGTTGGTTTGTGGGAGCTATTTTCTCAAAGACTAGCTCATGGTTTACCTCTCTCACTGTGTGTGTCTCCTGTACGCTAAAAAGGATAACTACTAAACTTTGCATTTTCATTTTGAACCATATTTTCAGGTAAAGTCCTCATCCCAGACACTCCAAAGTATTTGCTTTCTGTACACTTGATCTGCCTTTTTGGGAAGTGCATTTGCTTTGCTGCTGCATTTATAGTCATGGTGCCTCTAATCAAGGAGCAAAAGCAAACCTCAGTTCTTCCTAACTCAATTGCAGAAACAGTGTCCTGAAAGATGCCTGGGGTCACGGAGTCCAGTCCTTTGTCTTAGTCGTGCCTGTCATATCCTCCCTAGGCTGATTGAGTTACGCAGACAGAGCTTGCCTAATAATTCAGCTTCCTATTTTGTAACAGTCATTATTGTAAGCTGTTTCATGGTGCCATTGTTCGAATAAACTATGGAAAAAAAATAATAAAAAGGGCTCACACAAGAACAAGAGGATGCTTTCGCTGCTTCTGGCTTGGTTACTTCCTGTGAAAAAAACACTTGCTGTGCGATGCTCGGGATTATTCAGCAGCAGTCAGCCCAGTAATGGAAATTAATAAGCTAAAAACTCCTGCAAGGTTTAGGAGGTGAACAATGAGAAAATGCAGCGGCCTGGTTTTTGAATATTCAGTATCTTGGTGTTTTTTTGTTCTCAATGTCTACTCACCTTCCAGCGTGGGCAGCCAAAGCCCAGCAGCTCCGAGTCATTTCCCAGCACCCCCATGCAGGATAACGGAGGCCCTGGGCTTGGCAGTGCTGCATTTCAGTCCCAGGCTGGTGTGAAACCTGTACCCCTGGTGAAGGAAGGGGGACAGACATGGGCACAAGCATGGGAGGAGCAGGAGGCTACAGCAGATCCCACGCCAAAGGGGGTGTGTGCTGGGAGGCTCCATCAGTGAAGTATTATAGGCTTTGGGTGACTTGGGACCCAGTTATTTTTATGACTTTTGGGAGTTCCTGTAATTGATTTTATTGTAGGAAGGAAAAGCAGAATTCTGTACCGAAAGTAGTTTTTGTGGTTTTTTTTTTTTGTTTTTTTTTTTTTTTCTTGTTTCTTTTTTCCTTACCAGTGGTCAGCCAGGTCAGGTTGGTGCAAGGGAAGGCTTTCATGGGGTCGTTCTCCCACTGTCATTTCACAGCAATGGCTTCATACCCTCTCCATTTTCTTCCTCTCGTGTTGCCCTTCTCCACTTTCCCTTCCCTCCCATCCCACCTGTTTGCTCCTGGCGCAGTCGGAGCTGGCCGTGTGCTGCTGCCAGGAGGGAGCCGGGAGCTGGACCTGCCAGGGCACTTTTGCCTTGCTGAATTCATCAGCTCCAGGGTGTCACATACCAGAGAGCTCAGAGCTGCCTTTCAGTCTCAGTTTGTGCAAAAAGTGGGAATATCTCTGTTCAAATTTATTTTTCAGTTGAACTCTTAAAGGTCTAAAATGAGGGAGCACAAAACTTGATTATTTCTATTTTTTTTTGGTGAGCGATGTCCCTTCAAACAGCCTGAGATTGCTCTGCATCGTGTTAATCCACAGAAATTGTTCGAGAGACCTGGGCCTAAGCTCATATGGGAAACTGCTCTGGATCAATGAAAGAAAACATTCAGCAATGTGCATTTTATACAAGCATTTAAACTTTTTTTTTTTTTTTGGTTTTGTTTAGTAATAAAAGGAACAAAGCTATTATTAGTGACCATGGGCTTGGGAGTTTGCTAAAGCAGCAATAGTTACTCATCTGTTTTCATTTGCAGAAGTATTCTAACAAAGGCAGCCACAAATGCAGTGGCAGGGTTAGGAGGTGGATGGTAGGAGTGGAAGTGCAGTTTCTGGAAGCTGCTGCTTACTAAGACCTTTCTGACTAGTCTTGGTTTTGTGACCATCAGGAGCTCAGGCTGGATTGGAAGTGAAAGAATGAATCCCCTGGGTAAGTTCTCAGCCCTTTTTCTTCTCTGAGCTGCAGCAGAGTCGTACAGAGCAGTTGTCCCTCCTGGTGCCAGCATGGGGCTGTGTCTGCACGTCAGCTCCTGCAGCTGGCTTGTAGGAGATGGAGAGCAAGCAGTAGTTTATTATTATTTTGTTTTAGTTTTCCCCCTCCCCCCCTGGCCCAGGTAGGAATAAAACAGAGAAATCTGACTTAGAGCAACAAAACCAACAATGTTTCCTTGCTCATTTCTTCTTCTTTTGCAAACCAGCCGAACAAGCATGCACAAGACCTTTGCATGTGCTTTCATGTGCAGCCAGCTGGTTCAGGGTTTGCACCGTGGCGGATGCCATGGGCTGCAGAGCTCATGGGATGGTGGGATCCACACTGCCTGTGAGGGCAGTTTCCTCAGGTGCAGAAGGGCAGGTGAGTTTTCAGCTCAGAATGCTGTGGAGTGTGTGCAAAGAGTCTGTGGGGAATAAGAATAAAATACTCCTGTTGATTTCCTTGGGTTTGGAACCTTGTCCCAGCTAAGTTTGGTTATGATGCTCTGAATACATGCCTGAATTTAATGCTGGAATTAAATGCTTATGGAAAGTTGCTGTATGATAATCCCAATCAGCCTCTTTTTCTCCCCAATCTTGCAACAGCTAAGAGCCTGATTTGCGATTTGAGTTGGAATCCTAAGGTTGCTAGGACAAATACCACAAGGAATATCTTGAATAGTAACAAACGTTCAGAAATTACATGTCTGTGTGCTGAAGATATGGACTTAAACCCATGGAATTGCAGAAGATTTAAGTGGAAAGCAGAGATGCAGAAGGCAAAATGTTGTTAGTGCACAGAGATCTGTTTGGGCAGCTGAGCCACAGCCTAGAAAGTTGCAAGTATTTTTCTAGTGTCAGAAATGATTCTGTCTGTAGTTTTTAGATAACAGATAAGCAAGTGAGGAATGACTGAGCTGCTTTATTGGGCTGCTTACAGAAACATCAAATTTAGCATGATAATTGAATAAAAGGTCTTATCTATATTTATGCTTGTTAATGGTCAGAAACTGCCATCTCAGAACAGATTATGTAATTTGTATTAACATTGTAAATTTATGTTTTTTTCCTGGATTTTATACAAACATTTTTTCAAAAAACATACCTTCTCTCTTCTCTCTGTGCAATAATATTTTGCTTGCAGATGCCAAACGTTTGGGAGTAGACTAATAGAGTAGGAAAGATATTGCACTTGGTGATATTTTTACACATGTAGCATGGCTTTTTTGATTTTTTGCAGTGGATTATTAAAATTTTTAGTCTCCCAGTTTTCTTTCTTTTTGACAATTGTTTTGCAAGCACAATAAAATATGTAGATGTGGAAGTTTGAGATGACCTGGCACAAAGGGGAACAAAGAAACCTTCACCCTCTTCGAACAGGATTCTGCACACAGAACTCCGGTTTGCTTGGTTTCCCTCGATGGCAAACAAATTTTTCAAGTTTACTTTGGCAGTAATTCACACCGCCATTATGTTAAATAGGAATGGAAGGATGTTTTCAAGCAGCACGTTGCTTTGTTGCCATGCGGAAATGCAGGTTTAAATCTGTTTTCTGTATGCACTTTGGGTTTTTTTTTCATTTCCTTGTCTTCTTCCCATGTATCTCTAGGTTCCCAACACCACTGGGAATTCACGAATCGTAGATTCGTTTGGGTTGGAAGGGACCTTAAGGATCTTCCAGTTCCAACTCCCCTACCATGGGCAGGGAAAATGTCCATGAGACCAGGTTGCTCAAACTATTAGAAAATAAATATTCATGTTTTTAATTGGAATGAGGAAAGTATATGATTTGGCCTTTCTGGCTTGAAGTTCACTGTTTAAATTTCTATGTGTATGAAATATTAACTAATGCAAAAATGCATGCAGCGTGGCATCCACCTTCTATCTGTATATTTGTTTTTTTTAGTTCCAGGAAATTTTATTCCATTTAATGTCAAATGAAAAATTATGAAAATGGACGTTGCTGTAGAAAACTCAGCAATTTTCTGCCAATATCAGAAATATATTTTTTTTATGCTCTAGTGATTATGGAAAACTTTACAGAAAAGCCCTTGTGTATTGCTTCTTCGAGGGTGGTATTTGGGAGGTTGATAAAACGATGCTGCTGTTGAATAATGCAATGAGAACATGATAAATCAGTTTTAAACAAGGTATTAAAGCTGCTGCAGCTCAATCTAGAATATTCTGGCCGATTTCCAGGGAAACTGCACCAGGCTTTGTGGGGCATGCTCTCCGGTTGTGGGGTGCACCTCTTGGTTCTGGGTGGGACAGTGTTAGCACAGGAGAATGAGGCTGGGAAATGGGTGTTATCCATGAGTTATCCCTGCAGTGCTGTGTCCTTACAGGAACACTGTAGGCGTTGCTGTAGTTCACTGAGCGGTTTGGGGACTTTTTGTGCTGTGGTTTCATTCTGAGGAAACTTCTTTGTGTTGGAAGTGCCGTGGTCTTCTCCTAGAGGTGAATCAGCCCATTCCTACGAATTCCAGCTGTCATTTGCACGCGGGCATAGGGAGGGCTTCTCAGCCTCGCAAGCTGCCATCTTCTGCACTCCCTGGAATCGCAGTAGTCTTTTATTGCATTATATTTTTAATGGCAGAATACTGAGGTTGTCCTTAGCTAAGGAGGGATACACCTTACCTGAAGCAGTAAGTGTCAGGCAGTTTTTGGTGTCAGAATCTCGAGTGCCTCCCTCCTGGTACTTGCCAGTGTTCCCTCTGCTTTTTCTGTTCTGGGCCACTGTAGTACCGAGCTCTTGGATCTGCTTGAAAGCCAAAACCCTTTGGCCTGGGAACTACATTACTCTGGCTGACTTTGCAATCCCCAGTTTACCTGATGTTGGTGCTGCAGAGGCGTGTGGTGGGATGGGTGGTGAAATTTGATTATTTTCTTTTGCCTAGGGCTTTTTTCCTCTTGTGTCAGGGAATTTCTGAATCCCAGACTGGAAAGATTTAATGTGCTGGGTTTTTAGTAGTACTAAACACTTGTTAGGTTTTTAAAAAGCCATATGTAATTGTTCAGATATTAAAGACTTCAGTTTCAAACAGTGTGAGTGTGGACTTAATCGTGAGAATATATTAATGCATTTGATCTGCTTTGGGTTTTTTTCCAGTGTAACATTTTCAGCTTAACATTGTTGTGTGTTTTGGAGATCATATTTTCTTTTCCCCAATTATTTTTATTAAACCATTTCAGCAGCATGAGGTAATGTAGGTGTCCTTAGAAAGCACTTGCTCTGCCAGACAGGAGAGTGTTTTTCAGGTTCCATGCTTTGGTTTTGTGTACTTAATTATTACTTTTTTTCAGAATAAATTAGACTGTATTATAAGAGCACCAGAGGCTGGAGTTCTTTGTTCCCAGGCTGTAAATAACATAATCAGTGAAGATGTCTTCATTTTGTTCCACTTTAGAACTTCAGTGGAAATTTTGGATGACACGTCCAGGGGGTTGAACAGTTGCAGGGTGTCAAGGGTTTGGGTTTTGCTGCTGCTGTAATGGACTGAAAGGTGGTTCTGTGCTAAACTTGTGAGCAGGTGTTCCAAGAGCCTGGCAGGTTCACCTTCAGTGGTATCTCAGCTTGCTTGTCAGTGCTGGGTAGGATATTGAAAGACATGTGGCTGTTGGCTGCAGATGGATGATGCTGGGATTTAGAGATGTGGTTTCAACTGCTGTCTGTACCACCCAGGCTGTGTGTCCCCAAGACACTCTGCTCAGAAATCTCCTGTTGAAAGTCATTATGTGTGATGGCATTTTGGTCAGGTCATGTGTGGCTGTTGAACCCTTTAGCTGCTGTCTTGTGTTCAGAAGCTATCCCTCTTAAATCTGCTCTGAATGAAACCTCTTATTCTGCATCCCTTCTGTCTACTTTAAGTTGTCTAGGATAAGAAAATATGGTAGATGTGCGTTGTATTTTTCTGTTTCTTTATTCAGTCAAGGAACAAAATCAAAACAGATTTTTTTTTTTTCTCAATACTGGTGACCCACTGGAATATTTGATTTAGCCAAAGCTTCTTGACACTGACTGTGTGGGCCAGTTTAACTGAATAACGTGGTGTGGTCAACAGAAGGAAAATGGGGACTGAGGCTGATCAGTCTGATGTGAATGAAGAACAGCTTTTCCTTTTCATCACCCACTCCCACAGTTTTCTAACTCCAGCTTTATTTCTGTGCTGTTATGTCAGTTATTTGTACCACTCGATGGGAGTTTTTGCCTATTTAAGAAATACTGACTTGGAGGAACTTTTGCATGATAAAAATGACCTTCTTTTGGAGCCTACTTTCAGACCTTTTCCTAATGTTAGTATTGAAGTTAATCTTGCCCATTAACTTGTTCCATTTGCACATGTGACTGCCCGAAGTTAAGGAGGTGCTGTACCCCTCTGGTCTCTGAATGTTTCAGTGCAAAAGTCTGGGGAAGAGTGTGGCAGCCAGACACAAAAGGTAGGGTCAGCTAAACTGTAGTCCCTTACTTGAAAAGCAGTGACACAGACACTCAAGTTATTTCTAAATGAGTTACAAAGGAGGGGTTTCATTTTTGAGGTATTATTTACTTTTTCAGTTCAACACTTCTGAACTCTGGCTCACTCAGCTGGGCTGGCGTGGGACAGGATAAGGGGAACAGCATTCCTGAAGGTGGGGGAGAGAGGGGAGAGAGGACTTCCAAGAAATTGCAGCACGATGACTGCTGATAAAGGTATCTCTTTCCAGCTGACCCAGAGTACCAGGTGGTAAGAACAATGTTTCATGAGGGTCCCGGTGGGCTGGTAGCTCTAGAAGAACATCCTTGTTCTGGTGGGACCTGCTGAGAAGGCTGTTCAAGCCAGCATGCTCACCTTCTAGAAGGATTGCATTTGGCCCTGCTGGTGTATGGGAAGGCAACAGCTCCTGTTGTGTGCAGTATTCCAGAACTACTTCAGATGCATTTGTTCTGCCAAAGAGTTTGCTTGGTCCTGCATTTGTCTCGTTGGAGCCTTTGGCTGCAGGGGATCTTCTGTGTTCAAGGAATGACTGGACGTGGCACTCAGTGCTCTGGTGATCAGTCACAGGTTGGACTCAGTCTTAGAGGTCTTTTCCAACCTAATTGATTCTGTGATTCTGTGTCCTGTAATTTGTCACTGGCTGCTTCATTCCACAGTGACCTACTTAGATTAGGCAACCAGCCTTTATTTGTAAAGGAGCACGTTGTTCCTTCGCCAGTCCTCCAGTTGGAAACGGTTTCAGGTCCGGACTTCTCAGAATGACACTGTTGATACCAATTTAATCTTGTTCATAGCTGGTTTATATCACTTGGTGACGTGCCAGGGTTGTTCTCTGCTGGGTGTTTGTTTCTTAGCTGTATTTATAGACAGCAACACTCATCCCTGTCAACCTCCAAACTTTTCTTTAGCTTCCCACTATAAAGTGGGCTCGTTTTCCTTGTCCCCTCAATTTTAGCTCCTTGTTCTTGAGTGAGTTGCCCAAGCAGGAGCCCTTGCCCACAAGGTACACAGATGTTTTGCACTATGGACACTGGTGCTTCTCCATCCTCTGTGGCATTGCCTTGTCTGATACAGCCTGAGGCTGCTGTTTTTTGTGCTTTGCAGTGCTGGCCACTTGTGACATTGGGAGTGACTCATTCCCTGGGCTCTTCTCTACCCCATTGAGTTTAAATTCATCATAGAAATACCGTTGATGGACCATATCCTGTTGTGCTTTGAAAGATCCTAATGGAGTTGTGGCAGCTCACCAGAAGGATGAGCTGTTTCTCCTGACCTGTGATCTGAAACAATACAGACCAAATCCAGCAGACACAAGTCAAGGGAAATTTTATCCAGAGTTGTTTCCCCGAAGTGTCAGTGGATTCAAGGCTGGAGCCTGAGCAGAGGCATTCAGTGCAGATGTTTCAGGTTACTAGGGAGGACACTGAAGAGCTTCTTTTTAAAGAAAATAACCGTGAATATGAAGAGGGATTCAGGAAAGCCAGTGAGCAATTCAGGTGTGTAATCTGGTAATAAGCTTAAATGCTGTCCCTGTATAAGAGGAGGAAAAGGACTGTAATTTGGATGTGGTGTGAGCTCAAGGCAGTGCCTTGTGGCCATGGCTGGTAGGAGCTCAGCATGGCTTGGGATTTGGAGTGTTGAAATCTGATTGTTTGAAAACTGCAAAACAGTGCTCAGAGTAGAGAAGATTGGGGTGGGAGGGGATCAGGAGCACGAAGAGCATGGTGAGAGCCCAGTACTCGCTGGTATCATGCTGTTCCCGAAGCTGCTGTATGCAGGCTGTTTATTTGGGGTGACGTTGGTGTTTCACCCTTTGCCTCTTTACCCTTTTTATCCCAGCTCAGGGCAGTGCCAGACGGCTGGGGAAGCAGGGGACAAAGCTCCATCTAGTGTGGAAAGGGAGATGTCTGGGTGTTTGCCAAATGAGAAATCCTACAGAAGTTGGTTTTCCCCAGCCTAGGCACAGGGGTTTTTTTTGTTGTTGTTGTTTTAGGGTTTTTTGGTTGTGGGGGTTTTTTTTGTTTGTTTGTTTTGGGGTTTGTTTTTTTTTTGGTGTTTTTTTTTGTTTGCTTGTTTGGGGGGGGGTTGTTTTTTTTGGTTTTTTTTTGCGTTTTGTTTTGGGTTTTTTTTGGTGTTTTGTTTTGCTAACTTGTGAATAGAATTGCAAATGCTTTGGCTGTATAAGTGTTAATTGAGTAATTCTGGCATTTTGACAGCTGATGTTCATTTTTGGTGCTCTAGAGTATGTACAGGATAATACTGACTTTAATGCAGCTTTAAGTAGTGTGTAATGTCAATTTAAGGCAAAATTAAATACATGCCCTTCTATTAAGATAAGAAATTCAATAACCAGGTTGCAGCTCTATGAAGAGAAGAGACAGAAGTATAACAATGTATAAGGTTAATGCTTTTAAGGTAGAATATCTTTTGACCCTGACTGATTTGTACAATCTTAAACTACAGTAAGATAGGTAATGCAAGTATGAATGGACAGCTTTTATTATCTGCTTTTAAAAGCAAGACAGGAATAACAAATTATCTTGAGGTTGCAAAAAACAGATTATTTTTCCCTGCCTGAACACTTGAAAATCTAATTGCAGATCCTCAAAGTGTCTTTGCAACAGCCTGTCTAGGTGAATGAGAAAAATATTTTCAGTGTATTGTGTAAATACTTCAGTGTATTATTCACTATGTTGTCCCATTCTTATCCAAAAATAAATTGCTTGCCCTTGTACCTGTAGTACCTCTTCTACAGTTCAGTGCCAAAGACCAGTGGGCAGAATTTGTCCTTGCTTCAAGCTTGTTGAAATCTTTGGGCAGGTGGGATCAAACACCTATGTGGGCTTTTATTGTTGTTTTAGGGCTTTTCATAGTTTCCACCATGGTGGGAATACTGGGGCTTCTTCCTGTTTCCAGCATGTTGAGAGTATTGGGAATTGTTCTTGCTGGAGGGGTCATGAGGAATAGAAGAAGGTGAGCGAAGAGAAGGTTAAGTTTCCATCCAAATGGGTGGGTTGAGGTGAGGGCATGGTTTTTAGCACTGACTTCTCTGAACCCAGAGCCTGAAGAAACGGCAGGGTCACTTTGCTCCCAGCAGCATGTTAGCCAAGCTTTTGTTTTGCAGAAATGTGCAGCTGCTGCTGAGTCCAGACCGAGCCCTTACCAGGCGGCTTTTTAGGGACAGCGGTACGCTTGGCTGCTGGGCTCCAGCAAGTCTGGAACTGTACATCATTTCCAGGTGACTTTGCTGCATGTTTATAAACCTGGCTGACTTATTGTAGCACTGTATAGTCCCCTCTGCTGTGGCCTAAAGTAACACAAGGTGTGAATTGCTGCTGCACAGCAGCGGTGGGTGCTCCTGCAGGTACTTTGCCAAGGTCACGAATGCTAAATAAACCAGATTAAACAAAACCCTGTTGCAGGAATTCATGATTAACTGTAGTCTTTGCAGGATTTATTGGTTGTAAGCTAAGTGCCTGCCTTTATTTTTTTGCCCTAGTAACTAAGGCAGATGTGAACTTCAAGTCCAGTGAAACATTTTTTGGCTCTTGCCTCTGTTTACATGATTCAGGAGTTTGCAGTAGTTCCACAACAAATATAGCTTTGAACAGAAATAGCCATTCAAGTGCTATGCTTCTGGCAGAGCAGAACAGATTAAGAGGGTCTAACAAAAAGGCTTGTAAATAGTTTTGAGTTGGCTGCTTTTTTTCAAAAGTAAACCAAGGGTATTTTGAAAAATAAGAAGTGGCATTCCTGCAGCAAGTGACACGGACAGCATGGCTCACCACAGCATGGTTCAGTTGTCACTGAACTGTGCAAAACATGCACCATGCTGAACAGTTTTTCTTGAAAAAACTCCCTTTTCTAGAAATTTCTAGAAATGCAGCAGCTGTGTTAATTTTTTGAGATTTTATTTGGTTGCATAAAGCTATTTCTGAGGATTTTTCTTCATGTCTCCTCTTTAGAGGTGCCTGTGCTCTTTAGATGTAACATAAGAGATGCAGAGCAAAAGGGTGATCGCAAAATTAAATTAAGGCTGTGTATTAGCAGGGCTGTATTTGAGGTGTTAAAAGACCTATAAATAGATTAAGGAGGATCTTTTTTCATATATTTTGACACTGTGAAATCAAGAAGTGTAAATGTTACTTGCATGTTTTTATTTTGAATGAGACTTCATTCTGTATCATGTTTTTAATTTGGTATTTATTTTATTCATGTGTTACCCCAAGTTCAAGTAATTATTCTTCTCATTCCCTCTCTCTGGTGTTCATGAAGAGTTTCTGGTTAGAAACAAGATGCATAATTTTTTGATGGGGGTGGAGAGGGAATTATCAGAACAGACCTTGGAGGTGCAGTTCCCCAGTGCTGAAGTCTTGAAATCAGTGCTAAGTATTTCCGTGAAAGAGTGCAGTTCATGTAGATGTGACAAATTTAAAATAGAATTTACAGCTGTTGGATGGTGGGTGAAGAAGTCACTTTAACCAACACTTGCACTGACCTACCCCACCCGTCCTGACCCACAGTGTATACCCAAAGGTTGTAAGAAATCATACACAACCTGGGAAATCCTTGAATTTCAGATTTGGGAGAGGTACTTGGAGGTGGAAGGACCTTATTGCTGCATATGTCTGTACTGGGGATGCTGCTGCATCCCAGGGTAGTATAGCAGTGGTACCTGATGGCCTGCAGGAGCTTGCTTTCTCTAGGAGCCTTGGTTTGGGATTGTCCCGTGTCAGGGGTGTTGTGAGTGACACTGAATGGCCTAAGCAAGGGAACTGAAGGCTGTCTGGTCTACAGTTGTTTGCAGTTGGGCAGTTCCTCCATTTTGCTCAGCCTGAATTAGCAAGTTTGTAAATACCACTAATGCTTTCTTACATGGACAGCTGCAGCTTATCCCACTTTCCTGTCTGTGCTGTGAAAACCCAACGCAGCCAGTCTGGCACATCTGTCCTGCTATTGCAAATTGTCATTGCAGTGTAACTGTCCAAATGGTTGGTAAAGCAACTTGTTGCAGAATAAAGGGCTTTTCCTTCCCTTTGAGTCATTCAGCTTGCACAGTCACACAATCCTCTTTGTCCCAATAACTCTTCCACAAATAGACAGAAGTGTAGAAGAATTATGAGTAATGCATAAGGGCTCTAAAAGCGAAGTTTGTTTCAACCATGTGGACACTGAGGAATTGGTGTCTGCAGTCTGGAGAATGGCTTTGTTAGAAAGAAAAGTTGCTAAAGACACGTGCTGATCTGATCAGGTCCCATAATGAACAGCTAGTGCTGTGGCTGGAGATGGAAGTGAGATACTTGTCCAAGATTGTTTTAATGTTAGAGTTATTGAAGTAATGACTTAGGGGTTGTTTGTTTCCTTGCACGTAATTTCTGCTGTAAGAAGCAAGTCCTACATGCTGATAACACTGACCCATCACACACCAAGCACTGAATTCATGGTGCGGTTTTCATGAGGATTGTTTGGGGTTCTTAATCATTTAAAGCAAATCTTCCATAAACACTTTCCCTTTTGCTCCTTCAGATCCTGTTTGCTCAGCATACCAGAGCAAGGATGTCATCTGCACGAGATGAGGCTTCATCCTCTTTTGAATAGTGCTGTAACAGGGAGTCAATAAGCAGAAAACTTTGGTTGAGTGGAAGGGTTTAGGCTGGGAGTTGCTGCATCATGGCAAGCCTTGAGGAGCATGGTGGCTTTTTAGCTGGGAGGGAATCTGAACATGTGAATTACGAGTACAATCTATGAACACAGCGTGGTTGAGTCTTGTTTTCTGCAGGACTGCCTCTGTGAATAAACTTGCTATCTGGCCGTGGAGGTGATAGATGATTTCTAAACTAAGATATGATGGAAAAGTGTTGTAGAGTCACACCTGGGCACGATGTAGTTGCAAAGTATCAAAAAGCCCAGTGATCATACGTCATCTTCCCTCTCAGCGACAGTGTTATCGTCTCTATTTACCCAGGTAAAAGAAGGTAAATTCTGTATTACAAAATCAGAACCTACAGAGGTTGTCAGTGGAGAGTTATCTCGTCGATTTTTCTTTTATCACCTCATGGTTGTTTTAGCTATCTAGCTTTTTGTTCTGCAAATTTGCATAGAGCCTTTTAAAGAGGGAAGTGCCCATAGATGTAGTGTCTGAAAAATGGTTCAAAAAGCCTTTGACAAGGTCAGACTTTAAAGTGAAAGACAAATCTGTCTCATGCCTTTTTTTCCGTTTTGTTTTCTTTTTTTTTTTGTAATGTCTCTTAAGTTTGTGATGCATTTGAAAGTTGAAAGAAGAGCATAAACCCAATATTTAGTAACACAGCGAGATTTTAAATTCTTTTAACCCTTCATGGAACATTTTTGGAAGTTTGAGGTATTTGTGTGCAGGGATATTTTCTCCTGCCTGGTCCTTTTCTGCTTGAAGGTTTCAGCCTGTTTGAGCAGAGGTGAAACTGGGGAAACAGCGTGTACACTCTCACAATGACTCTCCATAGCATTACAGATGCATGTCCAGTGGTTCCTAGGTAGAGGTTCACCTAGCTGAGCCTTGAATATGAAGGAATTGTATCCCAGAAACCAAATTTGTCTCGCACCCACCCTTTCCCTTCTTCTCCTTGGTGATAAAGATCGTGAGAAAACAGCACCTTATCCACTCCTCTGATGGTGTTAATGGCCTGATCACACCCCTTTTAATTAATGAACAGGAGAAGTGCTTTCAATGCCAGTCCTTGTCTTCCATTTCTCCCAGTCCTTTCCGGACGGTGAGGGTGGTACAGCTGCCTGGGCACAGGTCTGGGGATCACACTCAGCCCCATGGTAGTGCTGGACACTTATCCGTGCTTGCTGTGGACCCACACCTTGCTCGGGGCTGTCCCCATCAGGACTCTGTGCAGTGCTCTCATGCAGGTGAGACAGAGCGTAGCGGGATGTTGGCTCCAAGCTTCTGGCGTGGTTTGGAGTGCTTTCATGGTATACAAAGACCTTGTGTGTGGCTGCCTCAACCCTCCCCTTCTTCTCTCCTTGGTAGGTGCTGGATTGCACAGGTCTGCAGTGCCGGGGACTGCTGCCCGTGGTGCTGCTCCGTGGGGATTGGAGTTGCCAGGTCCTTATCTGGAGCCTCCCCTAGAGACACAGCCCGGACGCCGCTTGACTTTCACCCGGGGGTGCTCAGCGAAAGCCCTCGGACACAAAATTGGGGGGGAAAGATGGAAGCTGTTAGAGTTCAGATGTTCATGCCCTGCTCCTTTGACAGCCTCTGTCTGTGAGTGACGCTTTCCCGGGTGACGGCACCGTGAGCAGGTTGTTGTGTGGTTGATGTGCTGTGGTGGAGGTTGTGCTCTGGGAACTGGCCCCTGTCTCCTGTGGAGCCACAGCAGCTGGGGCTGACCGGCCGAGGGACCGTGGTGACTCTCAGGAGGGGAAGACTTGCAAAATACTCTGTGTTTAAAAGAGAAATAATTAAATATGCATATAAATATCTCTCCTTCCGAAACCTCGTGGCATACACAGACATTTGGACTAATGAGTGTTTTTGGTTTAGGGATAAAAAGATTTGGTGCGTTGTAACAATTATTAAATGGAAGCCTTTCAGGATACTCTAAGTTTGCAATTATTTACCTCCCTTTTAACAGAAATGGTAGTAATGGATGGTAAAATATGACCTTTGCAGATTCTGGTTTGAACCTCTTAATTTTACCTTGTTCCTTAATCTGGTTGTGATCAAGCTTTCCAGGCTATACTGCAAGCTGTGTCCCCAAGTAAATGGGCATTCAAGCAGATCAACTTACGGCATTTTATTAAGTCAACACTCATGCAAAAGCCACCTCCAGAGCTTAATAATTATTTACTGAGTGCTCCTGGGTCATGAGAGAGGTTTTCATTAAGTTCAGAAAGCATTATGTTCAGCAGCTTGTGAAGGTGTGTTTTAAAGACGGGAAAAAATGGAAAACTACTAACCGGTGTACAACAACTTAAAAAAATTCATACCTGAGGATTAAATACTTTTGTTTGTGGTGTTGGGTTTTGTTGGAGGGATTTTTGTTTGTTTTGGGGGATTTTTTGTTTATTTTGTTTCCAAAGTGTGCGCACTGCAGTAATTTGATTTGAAATTCAACCCTTAGCTCCTTGGTCTGTGTGGTGGATGTTGCAGGGTTTTTCATTTGTTCCCCCACCCAACCACGTGCATGTGATGCATTTAGGGGGATGGATGGATGGCTGGATGGCTTTTGGGCTGTGAGTTGTTCTGTGGGTGCAGCCCAGGGTATGGGGTGAGCAGTGGTGCTGCAGGAGAGCAGCTCCGAGCTGGTGCAGGTCAGGATGCAAAAGCTCTGGGGGGACAGAGAACATTTACCTTGCTGAAGGAGCAGACCCAGCAGCAGGCAGACGGTCTCTTTAAACATGTAACCTTCAAGTGCAGAAACCTTTCATGTATAAGCCTGAAACGTAGTCTTGGCTTTATTATAAAGGCTGATAAAGGTCTCCACACCGTTTTTGTAACTGCTCTGTCCTTGGCAAGTCAGGACACATGAAGGTGCCAGATCTTGGGCTTGGTGTTTCTTGCGTTGGTACTTCGAGCCGTGCCAGGCAGTTGGCGCGGGGAGTGGAGCGTCGCTGTAACCCACAATCAATTATTAAATGTTAGGAATGAAGTGCAAAGTGCTCCAGGGAAAATGCTGTAGTAGTTGGAATAACTTGCCTTTGCTGAAGATGGGGGAGAAGGCAATGTGTAGAGTATTTTTGTTGTTTGTGGAATTTTTGCATTTTGTATTAGCCTTTTTTCTCCCCTGTGGGGTGGTGTGTGTAATCTGGATCCTCCTTGCTTTTATTTTTTCATTTTGGTATTCTTCCCTTTTCTGTTACCCCTCTCTGAGGCAAACAGTGGTGCTGGTTGGCAGGTTAGATGCTGCTACAAGTGTTGCTGCTTCTGCCACATGTATAGTACAGGGAACAAAAAGTTTATGGAGTTTTTACTACTTGGTAGAAAGACTGAAAACAGAATTTGAATAAATCAACTTTATTTTTGAGGCAACTCTAGTGGTTGTGGAATAGGAGGGGTGTTGGAAGGAGAGCTGTGTGGTAGTCTGTTCTGAAGGTACAGCCAAATATTTGAGTTGTAGCATTGGCAACCCCTCATCTGCTTAAAAATCAAGATCATTTTATGCTAGTGTTAGATACTTAAATGTGGATGTCTCTTTTCTCTGTAAATAATTCTGAATGGGATAAGAGTAAGAAATAAACACAAAGTTTTAAATCCTGTGTTATTTCTTACCTCTGAGATCTGGTGCAGATCAGTGGATTTCTTGGGGTGCTAAATCTGCTTTGCTTGGCTGATTTCTCTGTGGACTAACCCATTAACAGTTGGCATGAATGGAGGAGAGCAGCAGCCTCCCTCTTGTGTGCCATTTCTCTGTTTAGAGCAGGGTAGTCCATCCTGCCCAATGCAAGTGGCTTTGGAGGCTTTTTTTAAACCTTTTTTTTTTTTTAACTTTTTTTTTAATTTGACTCTTGTTCATCTCTAAGAAAGCTTGGATTTTGAGGGATTGGTCTGTGCTTTTAATTACTGTAATTTGGCTAAGAAACACTACCTTGAAGGCTTTTCTTTTTTTCTTAAATAATTTTAAAACAATAATTTAAAAGCAAAGTTGAACTAAGTATTTTTTTCCACTTCAAAATCACCGGAGAAGTTTCTTAACAAATATGTACATGTTGCAAAATAATACTTGTAAACCAGGCAACTCATTTAAATAATGCATGTGAATCAAAGGACCTGTTTGATAAATTCATAGGAATCTGAAAACAAAACTGGCCAACAAAAGATGATTTTGTGTTTTTGCCCAAGGAGACAGATAAAACAATCAGTACACATCTGGGAAGGTAGATTAGGATCCAAGAGGTACAGTCTCTGTAATCTCTGGAGTTGATGGCAACAAAATCAAACTTGATTTTAATCTCATCAGTTGCTTTTATTATGCAAGAGCCACCTGCATTATAACTCATATGTGCAGTAGCGAACATTTCCCAGGCATCTGTGCAAAGGATATGTAATTTAACCATATTTAATAAAATGTTATCATTTCATGATTAATTGGATTGGCACATGACACATAACTAATAACTCCCAGTCTGTATTACACCGTGCTTATTAGACTGCTAATGGATAACTGGTTTAATCATGTGTCAATTAAAGGGATGAGTCGGTTTCATTTATTGCAATTAGATGGTTTCCATAAACTGTTTGCAGGAAGTATCTAAATCACACTGTGTATCAGCTGTGTGTGTGGGCTCTGTTAACACCTCTACATGATCTGGGTGTGAATCAGTTCATGGATGGGAGTTCGGAATCCACATGTCCAGTTCTGGATTGTACTGTGGTACACGGCACTGAGCTTGATCACAGGAGATCTGCCTGTGCAGCCACACACAGAGGTCAAGAAGCTTTAAAAAGATGCATTTTCAAAATTCTCTGGATGAAGCCTTTCAAATAACAAGGTTTTAATCCCTTCTTTGATTAGATAAGTGAGTTTCTGGCAAACCTACTGTTTGCTCTGTGGAGGGTACATAGTGATGAAAATGAAACCCAAACCATCATCTATTCTGCTTAGAAGCATTCTGTGCTTGAGAAGAGGAGCAGACACAGTGGAGGAGGGAAGCCAGGCAGGAGGACAACCTCTGTTGTGCATGGACTTGAAGGACGAGATAGGAAGTCTTGAACTATTTCCCATGTTTGGTCATTGCCACTCATGGTGAGACTGCCCTGCCCACAGGAGGAGTTTTACAGCCTCCTGGGGAATAAGTAATGGGAAATCTGTTTGTCCATATTCCTTCACAGTGCTTGTGGCAGGAGGTTCTGGTCAGGCAGGCAGGTGTTATGCAGCAGTTTTTATCCCAGGAAAAAGCATTATTTGAACTCACATGCATGGATGGTGTGATTGTTGGGTGTCCATCTCTTTTTCTCAGGTAACAAGGGATAGGATAAGATGAGATGGCCTCAAGTTGTGCCAGGGGAGGTTTGAATTGAATATTAGGAAGAATGTCTTCACTGAAAGGATTGCCAGGTACTCAAACAGGCTGTCCAGGGAAGAGGTTGAGTCACTATCCCAGGTGTTTAAAAGACATGTGGATGTGGCTCTTGGGGACAGAGTTTAGTGGTGGACTTGGCAGTGCTAGGTTAACGGTTAGACTTGATGATCTTTGAGATCTTTTCCAGCCTAAACTCTTCCACGATTCTTTGGCAGTAGTCTGGCAGTACGTGCCTGCCATCACTAGCTGTGTTCAGGGCTTGTGTGCCTTTGTACCATATAGAGTATCGAGCAGAATTGCAAAAGAAACAAAACCTGGAAGTGTCTCCACCCTTTGGAGAACAATTTGGCAGAACAGCATTTTCTGGGACTGTTGTCTCTTTCAAAGACAGTATCCTTGAAGCTTTTGTTGACAATTCTCAATCAATGGTAGAGCCCTGAATCACTAGCAGGAAGATGGGAGGACAGTTGTTGTGAGCAGGTAAAATGATGGTGTGAGTGAGATGAGGTTCTTGACAGGGGCTGTTTGAGATGCTGTGAAAATTATTTCTCCTTCCTTCTCCCTCGCATTCCCCAGAATTTTAGTATATGGGAAAGTTCTTCTGAGATGGTTTCCAGCACGCTTGGCTTTGGTAGGCAGAGAAACAGTTCAAAATGAGAGAAGGTGGGAGGAACTGCTGGGTTACCAATTTTGCAGCATTAAGTATCTGTAAAATATGCCAGTAGCACACAAATGAGAATGCTGCTTAGTGTGACACATAATTCACTTTCCTTCAACATGAGAATGAACCCTTCCTTGAAAGCAGCATTTGAGTGCCTTTTTTTGTTTGTGTATTACAGTGGTCTCCATAGCGGGATGCACAATGTTATTGGTGGGAAGGAAGAAAATATCAGCACTTCAGTAATACATGTATATAATTCATAAATAAACATACATATGTTGGGGGTGCATGTTCAAACAGTCCTGGTAAGAATGCATAATGAAAAAACTTGGGAGGCTGCTGATCTATAACTATCCTAGTCATGGAAATAAAGTGTCTCCTCAGTTTGGAAATGCAAAAGTGGTTCAGATGTGCAGCCAGAAAACGAGCTGCTGGTTTTAGATGTGAGAATGCTTCGCCCTTAATTGAAAAGGGAGTGTTTTTTACAAGTATCACAGTCAATGACTTGTCTTGAGCAGCTAATTAGTACGATTATTCCGCAGCTGCATTAGTTTCACCACAAAGGTTTCTCTTGTTTTATCAAAAGGATCAGTGTCTCTGTGAATGTTTCAACCTGACAGGTCTTAAATAGCAAGATGGTCCCCTGGCTCCCTGCCCCCAAAATGTGTGCTCTGGAAGAGCAGAGTTTGATCTCTTGGGGCAGTAAGTGTGGGTTCTCCCTTTTTTTGTTCAACATCAGTCCTAAACAAAGCTGGAAAATTTCCAGCAGTACTGGCTTCAGTTGCCCAAGCACAAGCAGCACTCGGTGCCTGCAGCCTCCAAGCAAGACCTGGAAGGGATGCTGGCTCTCAGACCCCTGTGTCCTGCCGGCATCCTGCAGGTAGCACCTAAGCACTGGAGCCAGAGGTGGGGTTTTCAAGAGTAGTCTCCTCCTGGAGTGGGAGGGTTACTGCTGGCATGGCCCTGCATTGTGACAGCCTAATGAGCCCTCTCCTTCTGTGGACTGACAACAGCAGTCAGAACGTGAACCCAAATATCCTGAATTATGCACACTGTAGCTCTTTCTTACATGGAGTCATGTATTCTTACCTGCTTCCAATATCCTTCCCTTGAAGGATGTGCAGCTCGGTATTTACATACTCCATTTATTCTGTCTGATGCTACAGAAATGAATTTTAATTCTTGAGGGCTAAGAAAACAATGAGTTGCTTCAAGAGATGTCCCTGCAGTCCATGGCAAAGTCCAATGGTCTGTCCTATGGTCTGCTTGCCCATTGCTTAGAAGTAGCTGTTAGGTTGTAAAGCAGTGCGGTGTGCCAGCCTGTTGCTCTTCGTAAAGTTGTTACTGTTGTTTATTCTGCCTGTTCTTGTATGTCACTGTGCTTGGAAGATGCTGGTAGGCCTAGGCTGGGAGTTGAGTTTTTTTGTGGAGGTCTGGTTTCTAGCTTTGAAGAGCGTCAGCTCCAGCAAATCCAACCCCAAGGTGGTATTTTGCAGAAAATAAGTGAACTTTGTTATTTTCATGGGAGAGGTGGATTTACTATATTTATTTTTGAGCTAGGTCATTAGACTGGAGTATTATCTACACTATCATTTGATTTGCTATAGCCCTTTATTACTTTTTTTTAAGAAAAGCAATATGAGTGCCTGCCCCTATCTATAAAAGCATTTGTTTCACTGTGGGTGGTTAGTGCAAAATTTAAAAGAGCAAATAGCTCTTTACAGCTGGATGTTGGCGTTTGGAAATGGTTGGCTGCAGTCAAGTTAAGGCAGCCTAATGTGGCCGCTAAGTACCTGAAGTAGGTCGGCTCCAAATTCCCCCTCGCGCGGTGCCGCGGATCCTCACCCACGCTCCGGTCTAACTCCGCACGCTCCGACCGCTGGAGCCGCCATCCCGCTGGTGGAAGCTGAGCTGTCTTTCTCTGGTCTTCCCACAGCAATTCCGAGCATCCTGGCGCTTCCAAGCCTCCCTTAAGCTCCTCCAGCATGACCTCACGAATCCTGCTACGACAGCAGCTCATGCGTGAGCAGATGCAGGAGCAGGAGCGTCGGGAGCAGCAGCAGAAGCAGCAAGCAGCCCAGTTCATGCAGCAGCGGGTGCCCGTGAGCCAGACCCCTGCCATCAACGTGAGCGTGCCCACCAGCCTGCCCCCTGCCACCCAGGTGCCCATGGAGGTCCTCAAGGTATGCTCTGCCTCTCCGCTCAGGAGCTCGCGCTCATCCAAACGTGCTTTCTTTGCATGGCTCCAGGGATTTTTTTAGGCAACGAAATTTTGCAAATAAAGCCGCACTCCGGCTTGGTTTGCAGGTTATTTTGGTGCTCTGGTAGCGAAGAATGGAAAACCTTTTTCGAAAAAGTTTGTGTAACTTTCTGTTTTTCTTTAAACTTTGAGATATCCAGAGGGAGGTTTTGTTACAAAACGAATGTTTCCGTCATTTTCCCTCTGGAAAATACTTCTCAGTCTTTGTAGTACCTAATTATTTTCAAAAAGAAGTTGTTATTAGTAGATACTCAAATCAATGTTTTGGTTTTTAAATGAAAACAATGAAATATTTTTGTAAGATGGAGTCAAAACTCTTTACAAAAGAGCTCCTCAGAAAGCCTTAATCTGAAATATGGGTGAGTTTCCAGCCTCTTGCAACAAGTCTTTGTAATCCTTTTTTGTTTAAATGACTTGTTTGCTATTAGTAGCTTTGGATCCCTTGTCCTACTGGAAGCAGTAAGAGCTTGTTAGTGTCTCTCTGTCAAAGGGGTTGTAGCTTGCTAATTACTCGGGGAAAAACGTGAACAGCTATAAGAAAAGAGATAATTTCACGCACTGCTTAAGTTCAAGTGGGCTGAAGTGACATGAAAAGTGCAAGTAAAACAATGTTTTGGAGAAGTTTGCTGACATAGTTCACGAAAATACAATTTTCACTAGTTTTGAAGGGTTTACTCTGTATTATTGCTGAATCTTTTTATTAGAGTTTGATGTTTAGTAACCGCTTTCAGTCAGGGAGTGTATTCTCACCATGTAAGTTAATTAAGCTTGGTTACAAACCACTCATAGGTTTCTGTTGTATATCAATGATATGTAGTCAAAGATTTAGTTTTAAAACAGACTTTCAGGCTCAGGGTTTGAGGCAGGGTTTATGGGGAAGATATAGGGTCATTTTATATATTAAATCTGTATTATGGCATTCTGTCGTCAACACCAAAACTAACACTTAATTGGGACACTAGGGTCATACTCATGGGCTGTGATCTAGGAGCAAAAAGGCACCAGTTGAATTTTGAATTCTAGATATTTAGACACACACATTTCCATTAAAAATTAAATATGGTGTGCTTTTCAGCATGTGTAGAAATATGTGCAAGGAGTCTGAAATTGTCTGGGAAAAGCTGTTTTGTCTAACGTTAGTGCATTACTCACAGTGTTTGTGTATAACAGTTTGTTAAACTTGTTCCCAGGTTATGACATTGTTATCATTCAGATCCAGCAGATGTGTGTGTGCTATAAAAAAGTATTTTGTTTGTAATGCACCTAGTTAAATAAGCACGTTTGTTATGTTTTTTACATCCTTTCATCCTAATATGTTCAGATGTGAATTTTAGGGTATTTTTTAAACCTCTGTGAAAATTTGTAGCAAAGTGTTTTTCTGATGATATTTGCTGGTAAAGAAGGAGTGTAACATCTTGAAGAAGCAGTTGTCTTTACTGGTCATTTTGCAAGTGCCTCTTTCTGTAAGAGAGGAGGGGAAGCAGCCTGTGATTTCTGAGGGACAGAAGACACTGCAGGTGGAAGGTGATGCTCAGTTATTGCAAATGGGATTACTGGGAACTGTCTTGTCACAGATCTCTGTGCAGAGCTGTAACCTGCTAGACCATTGCTGGGGGACTTCACACAAAGGACTTGAATCCTTGTTCTTCGGGATTCTGAAAGTAGTATCTATTCCCTGTTTCCTTTTGATGGAGAAGGCCCAAGTAACAGAGTGCATGACCCTGCCAAGCGAAAAATTAAGAGAATATATCCTTAACTGGCTTGTAAAATAAAAGTAATTACTGGCAACAACTACCCATTGGTAACAGAATTGTGTGTTGAAGGTGATGGTTGTGGAAATCGGAGCTACCTGCTGGACCAAAACAATGTCTGTCTTCTCATCACCTACTTTTACACATGTAACAATGAAAATTATCAAAATCAAGTCCTCTTGGTCTCTTTGATGAGTGGGAGAAGAGAGCCTGCTTTGCATAGTTTTGCTGCTTGTGTTTTTAGTGGGAGAAAGCATCTTAATGTTCATCTTAAGATTCATCCTTTTATCCTCCCTGGTAAAAGCAGACCAGTTATGTACAAAAAAACCTGGTACAAAATACCAGTCTTGAAGTGAAGTCCTGAAACTGAACCAGTGATGCTCCAGAGAGCAGATTTGGCTAAAACGTCCATATAACTTTGTTTGTGGGGCTTTGTTGTTTTTGTTATTGTTTTGTGGGGGTGTTTTTGTTTGGGTTTTTTTTTGAGAGGGAGTGGGGATTGTTTTGGGATTTTTTTTTTTGTGTTTGTTTTTCTGAATAGGATACTTGGCTCAAAAGCTGAGATTAACAATAACTCAGGATCTTCCTGGTGCCAGTGTGCTGACAGGCAGCTCTGCCTGCAGTGACATCATTTCCCTGCAGCTGCTTTTTACACTTCAGTTGTTTTTTAGCAGTAGACAAATTTTCCATATGAGCTGTACAGAAGTTTTAATTAGATAAATAGGGAACTAAGTTGGTAACTTTATTATCCAGATGGTCTGGATTTAGTGACCTTAAAGAATGAGATAGACAAAAAGGGGATTTTAACACTTTCAGAGATGTTAATCTGCAGAGTAACTTTGTTTAAAAGTGGTCTTTTTCAATATTACTTCACAAAAAAGACTAAATGTATTATCTAGTTTTGTTATTGTTTGTGTTTTGTCTGTTTTGGAACTTTGCATCAAGAAATCCCACTCTAAGCCTGTTGAATTTGTCATAGTTTTGTGTTTTTAATTGTCTTGTGTGACTTGCCCTTTCACCCATATCTCAGAGTGTGAGAAGGAGAATAATACTTGCATATCTGAGGATGGTAATTCAGAATGACTAGTTTAAAAAGAAGCCAAATGTGTTAATGAGCTTGGGTTTTATATTTGTTTTCAAGGTGTTCATTTAGAAACAGTACGGAAAGAGAAATACAACAAATCTATGTCACATTGCGTAGGAATCTCCAAATTGCATAACTTAATATGCTCAAGGCCATGTGAATAAATGGGATTTCATTTTCTTGAGTAATGACTGCTATTGCATCACTTCTCTACCAAGTAATGTACCTTGGCAAGGTAGGAAATGACCTCTTGGAATTCAATTTTTTCATTGCTTTGTGCAGTCTAATTAAGAGGTGGACTGGGAGTAGCACCTTCTCATCCATCTCCTGTTGGTAGTTAAGGACCAAATTGACAGGCAGATGTCACCAGGGATTCTCTCCTCCTTTCCTTCTGCTACAGTTCAGCTTCCTGTTCTGCCTTGGAGATAAGAATATAGTACTTAAAATGTGGATTATTTGAGTAGTTCCAAGTCCTATCAATGTTGGATCTGTTCCTGAAGTACAAAGTAAGGTTATATTTTTATTTAAAAGAATTAACTTTGCAAAGAGTTTGTCTTAAGATGTCTTAATATTTCTTCTTCCATCCTGGTGTATTTTAGTTTTGTATACCTAATGGGTGTCAAGAAGCTATTCTGTTTGTTGGTGTGGTTGAAGTTACTCTCTTGTCTAGTTGGAGTTCTTATCTGTTGGAGCACAAGCACTGCTGCAGATCTCAACTTCAGTATTCCAGAACTGATCTGTGGGAGCTGGTTGCTGCATTTCTGAAGGCAGGGTTAGCCCAGGACTTGAGGAGGTCATGCATGAGGTCCCTGCCTGCAGTCACTGAGGCCTCGTGGTAGGTTAGTCCTGTTGCTCCCCAGTAATCTATTTGCAAAACCAATATTGCTATTAATCCCATACTTTGTGGAGATAAATTTGTTTAAGGTGGTGAAATCCTCAGCTTTTAGAGAATATACTCTTGTTCTGTAGTGAGGCTGGTCTGTTAATTGGCTTCCCCAGAGTTGTCTTGGGTTGTTCCTGTTTTTCCAATTGATATAACTGAATTAGTGTTTCTCCTGTAGTCCTACCAGCTGCCTGTTGACAGTTATTTAGGGAGCATCTCCAGTTGATATGACAGAGTTGCTGGTTTCTGCTTTTCATGTCTTTCATGCCTCCCCTGCTCACTCCTTGCCTCCTTTCCTACCAAGCAACTTGCAGGATTCTTGTGGTCTTCTGTCTCCTGAGTTCCTGGCAACAGCAGGACAACTCTGCATTTCTGATAGGCAGTGATACCCTAGCCTCATCTATAGGATAGTTTTCAGTCTTCTGTGTCAGTCCAGGCAGCTGATTGTAGGATTTTATTGTTCAGCAGACAAAAAAGTTGAGTTTTATGATCAGAGTTGTACATAATGTTCCTCTGGCATCTTCACCAAAGCTGCAGTGTAGCAGTTTGGGTTTGGGGCTCATCACCCTTTACATGGTTTTAAGAACCACAAAAGAAAAAGGGTTTTTCTTCAGCTAAAACATCTAAAAGATCCAGGGGAAAAACCACAAGGAATGATTTTAAAGGCTGAAATTACCAGCCATCAGACTTCATTTCCACAAGGAAGGCTGAAAAATCCTTTACTTGTTTTTTTTGGGTTAGTCTTTGAGAAGTTCTACTGATAGAAGTAGTTAGACCCAAGGTGTTGATTAAGGCTTGCCTTTGAGGGTTACTGTGTTTTATTTTTTTAAATAAGGCCACTTGTCTTAAAGTTGTTATATTTAAAGAATTTGCAGTGATCCAGAAAGTCAACTTACTGCAGAAATTCAGAGGAATAGGGACTCGTCTGTCTGCTCATGGAGAGACAGTACAGAAATTAAACATGCTCTGTGCTTTGTATTGGTTTATCTGATTTCTGGATCAAGTTTACTGTTCAGATCAAGCATGACACACTCCCCTAAGTACTTTGGACCTGCCTGCCCGAAACACAACGTGGCATTGCAGGAACTGTTTGGAGTGAGCAGGCTTGTGTCCCCCATGGGAGAAGAAGCACAGGAGCATCCTCAGGAGGCAGCAAAGGAGGCTCAGGGCCAGCATCAGCCCACAGAATTGCAAATCAGTTCCACTGAAAATCTTACCAGTTTTTGTAGGATTGAAAACTTTTCTGGTGGGCAGCTGACATCCAGCATGTCTCATTAAGCAGATGGAAGGTGGAGAACTGAGGGTGAACATTTCTTCCCTCTGTCCTTCCATGCTATTTGGTGATATCTCTCAGTTGGTGCGTGGATGTGACACTTACTGTTGAGTTTTAGTGTGATGCACCAGGTCACTGGTTGTTGGAACCTGAACTGTGGATGTGTTGTGGGTCCCTGTCCCTGCTGCTGGATGTGAGTGTTCCCAAGCATGTTGTTGCCATACACCCCCTTCCTCCTGAGCATTGTCCCACTACCTGAATAGCACAATAAGAAATCTGCTGGAATTCTCATGTCTTTTCCTCCCTCCTGTCTACCATTGGGATTTTATGAATATAACTTCTGTTTGGCACAGATGGGAGACGCTTGCCTGAGACTGCTGCTGCTGCAAAGTACAGCCTCGAGGGCTGGAGTGAGAACCTGCAGTGGTGCAGATGTCTTTTGAACAGTGCATAAACACTTTGCAGGTGATAAGGTAAAAGTAGATTTCCTGACCAGCAGATGATGTAACAGGTCCATTTCAGAATGCTAACATCCTCTTTTTCCTTGTTCCTGGAGAGTAAGAAAGCAGTTCCCTTGCTCCAGGGGATCTGGGCATGGTGGGTCCTGGTTTGGTGGTCTACATGTTGAGATCTCTCCTCCCTGGATATAGAATTTGTACCTGTGCATATTCCTGCCCTTACTGACAGGGCAGTTTGCCCCCAGTTATACATATATATATATACACACACACACACACACATATGTATGGAAATACAAGCTACAAAAACATTTTTAGTATTTGTAATGAAGGAATTGTTAACAGTTTTATTTTGCATATGACAATGTTTATAATATGCTGGGTACTAAAAAAGATATCTACCACTAAGGGCCCCATTTTGGATTCCCCCTGCTACACTGCCTGAGTTGGTGTCTTCATGGTAAATGTTACCTGCTCTTCTGGTCCTAGAACTGTAGCTCTTTACTGCTGTCTTTTGTCATTATGGCTTTTCTTTCTTGTCCTAAACAGGGTGGAACCTCTTCTATTCAAAGCCTAGAGCCAGATACTGTTTACTAGCTCCTCACTTGCTTTATTATCCCAAGAGCTTTTGCCCATCTCACAGAAGCATTGTGGGTGGATCACTGGTGATAACCAGAGCAGATCTGTTTTCCTCTTGCTCCGTGCCATCCCATTGCTGCAGTTTGTGCTCATCTTGCCCCTTAGAGCAGCTCTTTCTGAGGGAACAGCAATGCTGTGCTGCTTGGAAGAGCACAGGCAACCAGCCTGGCCTCTCTCCTTCACCCTCTGTGGTTATTCATTCAGATTTTAAATGCGCCACCATGGTAAGCTCTTTGCATCAGATACCCTGTATTTCTTCATTTTTGAAATGCCAAGCATGTCTTCTGAGTGATGTTAATGACTACAGACATATATCAGAAAAATACCTCCTCCTAGTCCTTTTCCAGTGTGCTTATTCCAGAGAGCAACCTGTGGTGGTAACACAGCCCTGCCTTGCAGGCAAGGCTCAGCAGTTGGCAATAATGTTCTTGGTGTAATAATCACCATAAGACTTCTTTGTATAGGGGACTTATCTCACAGTTCTGAGGAACAGGAACAATGGGATGTCAAGATGAATGCATACTAGTGCCTGCTCCAGCAAATGTGTGTTTATGGACACACTTATCTGATTAAAAGTTAATTTAATCTCACCTGACAATAGTAGATAGATGTGTGCAGGTATGTTAGGTAAGCATGGTGTGTATTTGCCATCAAGAACTTAGGCAAGTGTTTTGCCAGACTGAGTCTTGTTGAACTACAGATACAACATTTAAACTAAGGTTACTTACACTCAGTGACTTTGGTATATATACCTTAATCCTTCAGCAACTTCTTCATAAAGAAAAACTTGCATTTAACTATAGAGCCACTAAACCCTGCCTTGTCTCTTAAGCCTTCACGTAAGTAAAAGGCCTTAAAACTTTTGCTTGCTCAGTGGGTTGAAAGCTATTCCAAAACAAGCACTGGTGCTTGAGGTCTATGGTCAGCAACAGAGGTAAAATGTAAACTGTTGCTTAACACCTAGGGTATTAGACATTAAAAATGCATGGAATTCAAGGAGGCAACATATTTCTGTGTACAAGTGTCTGAGTGCTTGACTGCTAGTGCAAAACACTGCTTTCACCCTTCATCCCAAATGTCCTTTTCTTATGGATGCAAATGTGTTGCTTTGCTTTTCAGAGAAATTACTGTTACTGATGAGGGTGTTTGAGCTTTCCATCTTATTTCTTCAACTGTGGTCCCTGTGACAAAAACTGCAGCTCCCAAAGTTGTGGGACAAACTGTGCTGCTGAATTGTGCTGCTGGGGGAGTGGATAAGACATTTCCTGGGCAAAGGATGCTGTGAGCAGAGTGGGAAGGTAGCTGAGAAAATGCTCCTTATCTCAGAGCTCTTGCCCTGCAAGTTCACAGCAGTTACATGGTAGTTTGAAATAATGTTTTTGGCACAGAGAAAATTGGGATGTATTCACACAAAATGATATAGGCATCTGGAGGTCTAAGCTCTGATCCCTTTTTAGAAATCCTTGGTCTTTATACCCTAGTTGGTGGTCTTAAGGATTTGCTGTCTTCCTGCTGGCATGGAAACATCCACAAAATTAAGGAGAGCTTGCTGAGTTTGGTCTGTTACAGCTTCAAAGCACTAATTTTTTCTTAAGGTCTAGACATATTATCTGCTGGCTGAGTTACCAGATCTTGGGAAAATGGTGGTTCACCACATGTCAGTGGCTGCTTTGGACCTGCAGAAGATGAGTTAATCTTCCTGAAGATTTGTAGATGCCCATAGTTGTGGGTATTAAAAGCATTGATGAGGCTCCACAGCCCACCAGCTAACAGGTTTTAACAGCTTGTGCTAAGTCCTTTTTCAGTCAACATGAATTTAAAAGCCACTTTATTCCTCTTTGCTGGTTGAGCCAAGGATGTATGAAGGTGAGTGCTGGTTGCAGTTGTGTCTGTTGAGTCCACAGCTTAATTTGGCAGAAATAGTGCCCGGAGCCACACGCGGTGCTGGAAGGTGGAGGAGTTGGGGGGAGGTCTGGGGGAGCCTCTGCTGACACCTTTGACAGGCGTTAAATTTTAAATGTGAAAACTTAGATCTGCTTAAAGTAATCTTTGGGTATTATGTATCCTCACAAATATTTCAGTTCTTCAGCTAGTTTGGCAGCATTATTCTCCGAGATGGTGAACCTGTGTAGTGAATGAATTCAAAGTGACAAGCTGGAGACATTCCTGCCATTCAAGAGAGGCTTAAGGAATTTCTTATTGGCTAAATTACAAATATGTAGCATTTTGCCCAGCACTGCATGGCAATTTCAACCTGCCTGACCGTGACAAGATTAGCACTTTTCCTCCCCCTCCCCAGCCGTAATTTAAAAAAAAAAAAAGTTAGATTAAGAAGTACCAGGCAGAGATGCAAAAGCTTGAAAGAGTGAAAACCAGCCTTACCTTGAATGATTCTGTCTGTCATTGGATTGGTTCCTTAATTAGCCCCATGTCCTTTAACCTCTTGAGAAATAAGTAAGGGATAAATTTGGGGATAAAGACAAAGACGCCTGGAGATTTACCACACACCGCTAGGTAATTCATCAAGGAATGTTGGTAATTAGCCCTGCCTCTTTCCTTTCTGGCTCATTTAATAAAACTGGTTGATTTAAAATAATGCCTGCTGGTTCATTATCAACTACTTTAAGAGCCAAGTTATGAACTTGAAACAAAACCCAGTATTGTGTTGTCTGCAAAGGACCTGGCAAGCGTGTTTTGTTTTTTCTAAAAAGAAATTACTCTGTCTGGTCATCAGTCTCCCCAGCTTGATAATTTAATATTGCTTTGTTTGGGTTACCATTTAGCTTTTGGGGTGTATTTATTTCTAGTGTCTACTATGGAGAAGCAGAGAGGAGAAAAAAATAAAATCCAAGATCTTGAAGAGGTGCATGTCAGATTGTGTTAAGAAAGCATGGCCTGATGGAATTCAGCTGAATAAGAACTTTACAATAGTAGTAGTCGTCCAGTTGAGGAAATGGGTAACTGTTTTAACCCTTTATGTCTCAGAACTGAGTGTCATCTACATGTCTTGCTTGTCCTTTGAGCAAAATGATCCATTTTATTAACGAATCTCTTCAGTGGAAATTTGTTCCTAGTTGAGGGCAGAACTCATCTGGTTTGTATTTCCTTAGGAAAACAGTCATGCAGTGTTCTTCCTTCTTCTTTAAAGATGGGAATAGCATTACTTGGAAATTAAATGAGGTTCAGGCCAGCCCTGGATCAATACACTGCTGCCCTTTCACTTTTCTGGGAGAATATCTCAATGTGGCAGCATCCAGCTTGAGTTTGTTGCACCAACATGTACTGGCCAGTGGATCTGGTTTGGGCAGTCAGTCTGAATTAAAGAATTAAGTTACTGTTACTGTAAATCTCCTTTAATAATTAATGTCAGACTTGGATTGCAACACTTCTGAAACTGTTGTGGGCTGGAGGAAAAGCAGGCTGTGCTAGCCTTCCACTTAGGGGAGGTTTGCTAATCCTGCATAAGACTTTTTCTGAACTTGTAACTCATCAGTATCCTTTGGGGCAGAATTGGATATGGTGTTTCAGAAAAAAACCCACCATCCTTCTGCTTGTCTTTCTTACATCCCCTTTGCATCCCCTGGATGGTGCTTAGTCTGGGGGAACTTGTGTGTGTTCATTGCTGCTGTGACCCAGCAAAACCACGTGTCTGCTTTTGTATGCCTGGCAGATCAATAAATTAAAAAAATAAAATGTGATGGCCTTTGTGGAAATATTATGGTGCCAGTAAGGTTTTTTGTTACCAAATATGAAAATAACTTGCTGCCTGCAGACACTTGGAGAGAGGCCACTGAGGTGGTGGGGTAACATCTCAACCCTGCAGGTTATCGCTGGGAGCTCTGCTATTGGATGCCAGCTACCTGCTGGTTTCTTAACGGGAAACTTCTTAATTAACTTTTATAGTTTAAGTTGACTTAGAACTAGGTATGTTTTTTTCCAGCTTGTAAGGATGTGGAGCAGAAAATGGAGTATCTTTTGAAGAAACACCAAAACAACACCCGATAGACTATATTAAATAACATTTTTTGTAAGGTTAAAATGTCCATGCCAAATAAATAGTTTGGGTTTCACACAGCATATTCTTAATATACTGAAACAATATTATGGACCTTTGAGTTTGTGTCCATGACATGTTGAGTATCAATAGTTGAAGTTCCAGCTAGTTCTCTGAAAGTTCTTGTGTAACTTGTGCAATCCAAGCAGCTTGTTTTCCTGCTGATCACCAGCAGCACGACAGAAAGCATTTTAATGCCAACATTACAGTATTTAAGCAAGTACACAGAGTGCTGTGTACGGATAACTCATCCAGGCTCTGTCATTCATGGCGTTGCACTTCCATGATCTCTCAGCAGATGGCATTACAGTTCCCAAGAGTCTGTGGATTCCTTGGGAAAGCTCTCAGCTGCCCGGGAATTCGTCTTTCTCGACTATTCCTTTTACTGATGAAGGCAAATACTCAGGAGTTAAAACCTGTTTTGACACATTATTCTAAACGTGTTGTTTGCCTGTTTTATTGTATCATATTTTCACCAGTTAATGACCCAGAGGTGCCTTTAAATCGTTAACCAAGTGAAATGCTGTATGTGATAGTTACTGCATGCAAAACCCGAGCATTGCTGGAAAGTCTGTGAAAGGCGGGCTGCCTTTTTTAAACAAATCTGCTGCTGTTGCAAAAGTAATAAACTCGTTCAGCAAGTAAGACTAGAACACTAAAAAGACTTCAGTGATAAAACTGGAGTGTGTTTTCTATAGAACATTCCAGCTCCTCAAAGCTGTGTAAGACACAACTGTTCTGTGTTAAATTCTACTCCCTTTCTGCTCCATGCTACAAATCCTGAGTTTTGTAGAAAATGTTAGCTAGTGAAAGAAAAATCACTTAGAGGAGTATTTGGAAAAAAAAATAGTAAATATTTCTGCATTTCTAAATTAATGTGGCTTACAGAGTGCAGAAGCCATTTTAACTGCTTTCAGGCAACCCACCTCCTTGAATTCCTGGCTTCTGGCAATAGCGTTTTTGTTACTGACCTGGCTGGAATCTGTGTCGATCTCCAAGTGAGCACATTGACATCAGCAGGAGTGTGTCTTGCGTGTTTAAAGAAACCAAAGTTTCAAAGGGCTGGTTTTCTTCCTTGTAACAATGTGCTCCTTGTATCTGTCTCTCCATCGTCTCCTTTTGAACATGGAGAGGGGCAGATCCACTCACCAGGAAGCGTCACAGGCCACGCGAGCGCTGCGGATGCTGAATGTGCAGCAGTGCCGGGAGCTGCTGCCGGAGCTCAGCTTGGAGACTCAGCAGCAATGGGCACCTCAGCATCTCTTTATTAAATCTGGGCCTAAGGGCTCGTTGCTGCAAGCTCCAGCAAATCCTAGGAGCGAGCTTTAGAGTGTTTTTTCCCTCCACATCTCTGACTTTTTTTTTCCTGGTTGCACTGAGAGGTCTTGCCAGTAAACTCCTGTTTTAAAATACGCTGGTGATGGTATTGAAACAGAAATTGTTCTGACCTAGAATCAAAAATAATTCATTAATTTGAGAGGAGGTTTGTATGTTGAGAAAGGTGAACCGAAGCTTGTATTTCAGGCTGCCATCCTAAAACTTTGCCGCCAAGAAATTGCTGGTTGAAACCATCAAAATTCAGTTTGTGGGAGTAGGGGTTGGCTGTGAATTAAAACTTTCTGTTCTTTCAGAGGAAAATATAAACCAGCAACTTCTTACTAAAGAATAGTCCCTTACTTGAAAGGGAGACATTTGAAGGCTGAGGTGTAGAGAACAATCTGTCTCTCCCAGGTCTTCATAAAGGTCCTGCCAAGGACCTGCAGGCAAACTTTGTCCTTAAGACAACTGCTTGTAGCTCCCTGAGTCTGTGACTTTTCTGCCTGTGTTTTTTTTCTATAGGTGTGTGGGGCTGTTCTTGTTTCTTCTGGGGTTTGGGAGCCCTGTCTAGAGAGGGTGGTATTATCAGGGAGGACTTATTCCAGTTTACCTGTATCAGTGATCCAGAGAGCTGTTGCCCTTAACCAGCATTGCTGTCCTGATAGCAGCTGAGTGATAAACCTGCTTTTGGCAAGACAGCTTGTTTTTACTGGGGGTGGGAGAGCTGCTTTTAGTGCTGCTACAGCCTCATGCAAAGCAGGGCTGTTCTGTTGAAGCAATGTTAGCATTTCAGGAACTGCTTAAAAGTTAATTCATGCTTTTTTTATAGAAGTGCTTTAAAGGTAATTCTTGTCTTGTTAAGCAGAAAACTCCAAGAAGTGAGACTTCTGTTTAAAGTACCATGGCAGTCATCTATATTATCATAACTTACTAATTGAAAAGTTGTCTTTTGAGCTGTTTACAAGTATTTTACTGTAGTATTAATTTGACTGTTTGACAGTTCTGCTTCCTGACTCCCACCAAAACCATACTTTGCTGAAATACCTGTACCTCAAAGAAACAGTTTGTTTAGGGAGGGAGTAAAATGACCTTGAATGAGTCAGCACTTGTGTGTAGCAACAGTGAGCTTTGCGTCCTCTTTGCTCTCTAAAAGGAAATGAATTCTGGACCACAAGCACCATTCATTGCAGGGCAGTTAATGGGCTCCATTCACATTAAAGTTCATATATTCCTTAAGGGTTCAGCCCCGTATGGTTTGCCGTGTAAAAGGAAAACCAGTATTTAATCAGGCAACTGTGGCTTTTCAAAAGAGTTTATCCTTTTTGTTCATTGGCTTTTTGAGGAAAGAAAGGCGGTGCCTTCTGCTCTGGAGAGCTGCTTATGCAGTAAGTGGCTGCTCCGTGCGAAGTGCCTCTTCCTCTGTGGGTCACTGTTTGGAACTGCTTGTAGGAATTGAGGAAAAAGCTTCCATCCAGGGCTCCTGCCTGTTTGCAGGATTATCCTTAGAAAGCCCTTCTTTCTGAACTTTCACCTTCCCCGAGAAAACATATTAATTACATTTATTTGCACTGGTTAAAGGCTGCAAGGATTGAGTTGGGTCTCGATGGCTCTGTGTGATCTGAATACGAAGTGTCTGGATGCTCCGCTTTGGATGTGGAGCAAGGAATGCACTGAGTGCTGCTGGACCCAGGGAATACTGACAGATAACTGTGAGAGGAACACAGTTAATTCAACTTGGTGTTTTCTTCTCTGGTAGCTCCAGTTCCAGAAAGCATGCCTAGTTAGCTATTGTACATAAGCAACAGGCCACCTGTGGCTGTGGCTGTTCCTCAGTGGTGGAAGCCTAGAATGACCTGGGTTGGAAGGGACCTTAAACATCATCTAGTCCAACCCCCCTGCCATGGAAAGATGACTGTTTTTTTAAAAACCAGCATAATGGTTTTGGTCACCAGGGTTGGTGCAGCCCTGCAAACAGCTGTATTTGTGTTACTGAGGGGTCAGAGCAGTGAGCTGATGTGGCAGGGCAAGAACAAGCAGCTGGGCATCAGCACTGGCACCTTCTTGGGTCAGCTCAGCCTTTAGTGTGGAGCAGCAACATGATTTTGCAGTAAAGTCCCTGTTGTCCCCATGTATTCCATATTAGCTTATTTTTGCCCAGTGCTGTTGATGAGTACTAATTAGATTCTTGTCAGAGAAAATTAAATGAGGAGACCGTGTATTGTTCAGCCACTATTGGGAGTTCAGTCTGTAAGAGCAGACTAGAGCTGGTCTGACACCAATGGCTTGAAATGCATTAGTGTCCTGAACCATTCTCCTATGGGGTCCCACATCTCACACCACATTGTTGGCTGTGGTGGTTGTACTGGCATCTCCTCTGGTTCCCAGCAGATGTTGAAATACCCTAAACATTTCCTTTTCATCTGTTCAAACTTCATTTAAAATAAACTATGTTCAGTGTGAGCTTATATGCATTTTTTAAGGTCTCTAAAAATATTCCATCCGGTTAGTAAGGTAGTAACATGCTAAAACAGTTTTATACTTGAGGTTTAAGAGAAGGGTAAGGAAGGTCAAGAAGTCTGAGTTAAGATCTAGTTAATCCACATCTAATCTCTAATTACATCCCTAACTCTAGCATCTGGTTGCCTTGAGTTATGTTCCCATACTATTTGGGTAGTCAAAACATTGTGTATGTCATCAATCAGTGATGCAGAGGTATGTTGTAAAATATGGGTCATGATGTTTGTGTTTTTTCAGTGTAAAAAGAAGATGCACGATTTTTTACATAAATAAATAGGACTTTAGTGAAAGATACTTTGCCTATTTCCCCTTGTGAACACAGTTCTGTTATTGCAATAGCACTTGAAGGGTTACATTAGTGCGGGTCAAGTGCGGTTTAAAATAGGATTCTTCTGAGACCAAGCCTGGGGGCCTTGAATTGCTTTTTCAAAAGACATTTTGATCTTCTGACAAAACTATTACTCCTCAATTTCTTGATTATTCGTATTTGTAGCTAACCTTTGGAGAACTGGAATGATAACACAAACTCCTCTGTGTTTTGTGAATGTGCCTCTCCTGGTGAGTCGACGGCTTGTGCTTTTTTTGAAGTTCAGATTAAACCATTGAAAAGAGTTTTCTATAAGATGTTTGGAAAGGTGGAATTTGCCTGGTGTCATGAAATAAAATGTGATTCCAGTCCTGCAGAAAGAGCCTTAACTCCAGCCTTGGTAGGACTTCATGCAGAAAAGAATCAAGAGCTCACAGTCCCTTGCAGGCTGGAGGTTTTATATTTGCTCACGTGCTGCAAATGCTGCTGTGACAGGTTTGTGTATGTGCTGAAAGAATATCATGACAGAATTTTAGATTATCTTTTTATATAACCTATTTTTCACTGTCTCTTAAGTTTTTGTGATAAGGAACGTGCTTGTGCAATATCTGTTGAAGTAATAACCTGAGTACAGTTTTTTATTACAAGTGCAATCATCATCTAGCTCCTGACAGCTGACTCGAGTTTTGTCCAAGATTTCATTGCTTCAGTTGATGGTCCTGCCAGTCCCCCATCCTCTGGTTTGATCAAGGGTCATTTATGTGGACAGGAGCTTCTCATTTCACAGTGCAACTAATTATTTCCCTGCCATATGTGAAACAACATGAGGAGAAGGATTTTCAACAGCTCATCTCAGGAGGATGTGGAGGGGCAGGTGTGGAGGAGGTTACAAAATCAGCCAAGTGGCTGGATGTTTTTGTAAGTACAAAATAGATGGTGATGCTATGTCTTCATGCATGTAAGGCCTGAGATCTTAAAGGGCTGAAGTGCTGGCATCCTTGTTTAATAAATTAGCCCATGCTAGTCTTACTTTTTTCTGGGAGCCAGATGGGAGCTACTGTCTGGCTGTTGTGGGAATAAGATCATGGGGTGTGGAGGTGAGGTTGTGCAGGCTAATAGTTATTTGCCTTAAATATGTCTTTCTGTTACAGAATTATGGTGATGTGCCTTTAGGTAAGAATTAACTAAAACACTAAATTTAATAGTGGTTTCTGTGTTTAAATTCAGAGTGGGATAAACATACTTAGTGTTGTTGTCTTTAATCTCTTGTGGCTACTGTGATGTCTGCTGTGGCACCTACTTTGTAAGTAAGATGTCAGGAGAGAAAATGTGATGTTGCTTAATGGGAGTGGTAGACATTAGCTCTCTACTCCCTAGGAAGAGCCACCACTATTCAAAGTAACCCTGGCAGTGTTGGCTTTCAGTTTTGGTGCTCTGTGGCATCACTTTGGCCCCCTGGGTAAATTCTCCTCCAGAGCAGTGCCTTGCCGCCCTGCACAAGGAGTGACCCACCTTTATGGCTTGCCAAAGTCCTCAAAAGAATTCCAGCTTTGGTATTTAGCAGAATGCTTCAGATCAGAGCCAGTTGAGTTTGCATGAAGGTGACTTGGATTATCTTACCTTAGCGAACATGATGATCAAGCACTCTGAGGTACTGAAACTGTTTTATTATAACTCAGTAGGTTTTAATACAGTCATAAATAACAGCACAGCTCGTTGAGCAGAGGGATAAAAATCAAGGAGTTCAGTGGTAAGCCAGCTTGCATTTCCTTCACTTAAGTGAAGCCAGCGATTTATTATTATTTTAGGCCATGTCTAATGATCATATTAGTGATGTGAATAAAATGGATGTATCCGGAGTGCTTTATTCTTCTGCTTATCCAAGCCTTCCATATCGGGGCTGACACGAGACATCATCAGCTGTAGGCAAAGTGCTATAGAGCCCCGCTAAGTCTTTCTAATTCTTTATTAACTGTGACACGTAGACGCTCAGGGCATGTTAACAGAGTAAAACTGGTTTGAATTAACACAATCTTCATTCTCTTCCTCGCTTCTTCTGGTGGCGCTGTGTGTTTGTTGTAAAGCAAATCCCCTCCAAACAGGCTCGTTCCAGAACAAGTGGCCTTTGTTCTGTAGCCAGTGTGTTGATAAGTGGTTTGTTATAATAAATGGCCCTTTCAAAATAATTTTCACTCTCATTTTTTGGTGAATCTTCAGAAGTTTTGGTAGGAAGACTTTCCAGTAGATGCTGAAACCTGTTCCAGCATGCACTGGTTGGATTTGGTATACTTGTGTTTTCACATTCAGGTCATGATTAGTGGCAGGTTCTTGGTATGTGCTGAGAGCTGCCAACCCCACAGGTCCCATGCAATTATGTGAACCATGAATGTAGCAGTCTTTCATCTGGACCTTTTCTAGACAAGTATGCCCCAAGTGCAGGTGTCTTTGCATAAGTGTGCAACAAGATGTGGAGGTTGGACTAGATGATCTTCAGAGGTCCCTTCAACCCAAACTATCCCATGATGTCCTTCTGATGTATAGTGTGCCCCCAAAATGAGGAGATTTTTTTCTATAATAACCCAAGAGTTGCATTTGTTTACAAAATAACTTTTATTTAAAAAAGAGAAGGGTACAACTATCTCTCTGGTTTTTGGGTGTTTGATATATTTGATCTGGTACCATCCTTGTATCTCTCTTCCTCTCTTCTGTTTCAGTGCTAAATGTTGAAGTTTTGTAAATAAATACTTTGGTAACCCACCAGTTCATTCTCACAAGTTAATGTTGTGGATTTGTAAGGCTTGTAAATCAAACTCCCTTCTTGCTGAGCCAACAATTGCATTCCTCAACACTGGAAGTTATTTTGGCTCAAATCTGTGTTCATATACTATAAATTTGAGCAACCCTTCACAAACCTCATAGTGACAAATGAGACCAGGGTTCAGGGTATGAGGTCTTAAAATTTATGAAAGTAATAGGTTGGGTATTTTTCCCACTCTTACACTTTTTATTTACAGTTTGGGCAAGATAGCCTATTTTAACTTAATTTTCACCTGGGAAAAGCCAGTGTTGCATCACACCTTAAGAGAAGTTCTTGCAGGGGAAAAGTAGATTTACTCCTGCTTTTGGCATGGGGACTTGAAGTTAATTGAATTTTATTTCTTGAAGTCTGGACAAGCAGACTTGTCCCATTGTACACATGGGTAGCTCTGCATCTCCAGGAGGCTAATAATAAGGAATTGTATTTTAAGGTCAATGTGTGCTTTCTCTCCTACTGTTTTACTCTTAGCTCTGGCTACTTTTTACCCACCATCTTGTATAAAACTGATTCCTGTTTTCTCCTTTCTTCATTTTGTATGGAAGATGCCATTATTTTTATGCAGTCCCATCTGTGCTCTTCACATTTGACAAATGAGTGATGATGAGCAATCTGAGGAAAAACAGGTGTGGAGAAGGATGCCTCTTCTCACCTGTGGAAACAGCATCCTCAGGGCATTGCAGGAAAGTGAGGAAAAACCTCACATTCCTGCTCTTGTGTAGCAAAGTGTGTGTTATCTTGGGTTTGGGCTCTAGAATACCCCCAGAATCTCCACATCCTGTGCACATGTGAAGGTTGATGTGATTTAAGCAGTAGACTGACTGTCAGGGGCCTTCTGGGGACGAGGATGGGTATTCTGTGAGAAATGGGAAATGCAGTGAAATCTTTAAAACATTGTTTTTTCCGGTCGTCTTGGAGGCCACCAGAGTCCTGTAAGTTAATTACTCTGTTGTTCAGGTCTAGTAGGGGTTACTGTGGGCTGGAATGGTGGCTGGGTCAGTAACCCCTGCGAAATGTCACTGACAGTCCTGCTCAGGCTCTTAGTACGTGACTGCCAGTCAAAGCTGGCACTGGCTCACGCTGTGCTTGGCAGCCTCAGGAGGAAGATAAAGTTGGACAAATACTTTTATCGCTCTAATGTGAGTCTTTCAAGTCGATAGTAAACTGTGTTAGAGTGGTGTGTGAATCTTTGCTTGGGCTGTAGGAGGGGTGGGTGGTTGTGCTTGGGTTGTAAAGGTGGGAGAGAAGGAGAAGGTGGGAGCACAGGTGGCTTCAGACCATCTGCCTGAGCTGGCTTTGGGCTTTCAGGCAGCTGAAGTATCTGTAGTCCTATGACTCTGCTCCCTCTTGAGTTCACATCTCTAAGCCAAGTCTTGCAAGAGCTTTTGGAAGGAACTTTATGTCTATCTTTGACAGTTCTGTAAGGCGGAGTCATTCTCGTCCTACCATGAGCAAGCTCAAACCCTCTAGTGCCGATGAGAGTGCTGCCCAGCTTCCTTCTGACAGAGGAGGATGGCAGAAGTGGACATAAATATTTGGTGCTTGAATTAAGCTCTTCACCGTGGCAATACCATAATTCAAACTGGCCTGTCAGATGCAGTTGTGTGGCTGATGTTGTTGCCTGTTAAGTCATAAAATATTTACGCTCAGAAGCACCTGGGGTAGGTGAAATCATCGCGAAAGATTTGTGTCTGACATTTTATGGAGTCAATTCCTTGTCTGTCCTAAAATGTTGTAGTGCTTTTTTGGTATCAGTAACTGTATAAAATAAAAATTTATGGCATGTGTGTTGGGAAGTAAACAGCTGAAACGCTGGTTTCCTAACAAAAAAAAGCAGGACTTCAAAGGACCTAATCCTTCTGAAAGCCAGACTTGTGGAATGGCAGCTAAGCATGCCACTAACCTGCAAATTGCATCAATTCCTATCTCCTTAAGCAAATTTGGCTAACCTCTCCTTAATTTCCTTAGATACTGTTGTCATGTGCTTCTATAGCTAAAGCACAGTTTTTAAATACTAATCAACAAAAACTTTGTCCTTGTTTGCTTCATGTCTTTCCCTGGGATGAAAAGTCACGTTACACAGAGGAATTTGATGATGGACTAAGTAACCCCCAGCTGTGTAAATGATGTTCATTCTGTACAATGTGCTGTTTCTTTTTCATAACTATGTGCTTGGAGATGATTGTTGGATTCACTTAAACTGCAATTATGATGCCAGATTTTAAATAACCTTTTCATATATGCTTCTCTTTTCAAATCCAGAGGGTCTTAAGGTGAATTAGGTAACCTGGTGTGCTAACTGATGTAGTTTCCCTGTTTGCCATGTCCTTAAGTAAAATGATGAATCAACTCATCGTCTTTGTGATTCCCCAGTCAGTACTAGGTACTTTTCACCTCTTTCTTGCTCTTGGGCTTTCTAGTCAGTGTTGTTCTGACTGTTTTTTCTGGGTAATGGGCTAAAATAAAGAGGAACAAATGTGCTCTAAGAAAGTTGGGTGTACTGTGAGAATGGCAGCTGGAGAAGTTACAGACTAGGTTTATCTGTTACTAAATTCACAGTGGCCCTATTGGGAATGGTTTATCACAGTCCAACCAACTTAATTTTGATGACATTACAAATGAGGTGGCTGTTCCATCTTGGAGCACTGGAAAGGTTTCAGAAAGCAAGAGGACTGAACTTTTCATGTGAAACTACTTCAGACCACTGACATCCTTAGGGGGAAAAATGTGATGCTGTTGTCTAGTGTTTGAATGCATGTGGGAAAATGTCATTGAGAATGAGTTAAACCATTGTCTGGCAAACCAGACCATTTGGATTGGTCTGAGTTGGGTGGTAGGAGGGTACATCCTGGTGTTGCAGTGAAACACGTGATCGATATTTAATGAAGGAATTGAAGGGGTTTCATGGTCTTCAGGTTTTTCAGACTTAGTGGACCAATCTGTGGTGAATATGACTTGCAGAATCTTGAATCTGAATTGGAAAACTTTATGAGAATAAATCACTCTTATTCTAAGCAGCACTAATTGATTATCTCTCTCATATGTCATTCTCCTTAATTTTTTCCCCTAGCCTCAAATGGACAGACACTTATTTATACAGCTTCCTGTTTCTATTCGAAGTCTTAGAAAACAACTTGTTGCTGCTGCTGTTTTTATTCTTGGAAGTGGTAGGTTTAAACAGCTTTAAAAGGAGCTTTGAAGCCCAGCACTAATGTGTTGAACAGGCTTTCTACTGCAGTGGACCCAGCTCAAGCCTGTAGTTCTTGCAGAACACTTCAGTGGATGTGGTTTCATATAATTTTTCTTTGGGTACCATTAATTGTTAAATGACACAGAATTTTAACCTTTCTTAAAAATCCCATGACATTTAGCTGTCTAAGCAACAAAAAGTTCTATTGAACTGAGTAAACTGATGAAAAAGTATTTTATTTGTACTTGTAAACTGTAAGTCCTTAGGCAATTTACTTGAAACAAATGGTCTTTTTAATTAAAGAAAAAAAAAGTGGGAGTGGGGTGGGGAGAAGAGTCTTCTTCCCCCTTGGTTTGCTGTCCCCTGCCATGTCCCTGTGAGTCTGCTTAAATGAAGCATTGAGTGCTCTACTGTCAGAGGAAGTTTCAGTGATGTTTTTGGTGAGAAGAATCTCCTTCTGTGTGGTTTTCAGAATGAGAACATGCTCCATCCAAGCTTGTGGGGGCCAGAGCAGTCGGATGGCCTGGAGCTACTGGCATTGTGATGGCCTTTGGTCGCTTGTGTTGCACCAACAGAGGATTTGGGGCATCTGCAGCTTTGCTTTGAAAAACAGTGGTACTTGGAGCTGTGACAAGTGAGATACTGTAATTTTTAGTCATAACTGAGATGGGAAAACCGATACTCGGTGTTTCACCTTAAAGAAATACTCTTAACGCAAGATATACTATGTTTGTTCTTGCTTCCAGAACTTACCCATTGCAAAGAAATCAGACCTGTGCAAGGGCAAATCCATGAGTTATCAGCAACACAGAGCAACTCCCTTAGCTCAGTTACCTTCATCCACATGTACCAGTGGCTCAAAGCTTGATCCCACAACAACTAATCAACATACAAGGATGCTTGAACTTGAGGATCTTAAAAGTCTTTTCCAAGTAAATATTTCTATGATTCCACGACCTTGAAGTTTTCCTATAGAATGATTCGTAGTAATGCCACAGTGAATTAAAGATCTTTATTCTGGTGTAATTCCCCGTTATTTTTATCATTAGCCATTTAGTTTCTGGATTACACCGTGCAAAATGTATTTGCCAAGCCATTAGACTTCCCTGGGCTGTTCCTGCCCAAAAGTGAACTCCTAGATTCCTCTGCAGAAGGGATTTTGTCTGTGCATACCTGCTGGGATTGGTGGTGCATTGCTGTGGTGCCACACAGCACTGTTCCAAGTTCTTGCCATCATTAGCAAGTTGTTAATAAGTTAAGTCTGAGTGATTCCCAGCAAGACTTGACCAGAGGAGCAAGTGTCAGCAGTATTGTTTCAGGTGTTTGTGTTGGCTTCGTGCAGAGGAACTACTTGAGCCATGTGCTTTGTACTTAAGCACACAGCTACACTTTGTGTTTAAATACCTGAGCCCCCAATCACCTTAACGGGAAATGGTTTTAATTTTGAAAATTGAAGGAAGTATGTGGGTCTACTCAGAGGTTCTGTCACTAATGTGTAATATAATAAGGATTTTGAAGAATGTGGTCTGAAGTACACCTAAAATTCCCACTGATGTGGTGTGTATTCTTAAAGCTAGTCAAAGCCATTGATTAAATGTTTGCTTGATGGACACTAGACCCAAGGGCTGGGAAACTCTGTTCTATGTGTACAGGTTATTGCTGTTGTTCCTGTGATGTGGAAGAAAATAGGCAGCTTTGCAGGAACTGTTTTTCCTCTACTCAGATACTTCAACTGGATGTATGCCTGGAATTGGCAGTCAGATTTCAAGATTAGTGAAGATATGAGAAAAGCCTTTTCCCTTCTTGAGATACTGTGGTTCTTCAGAATAGCCCAAAGTGTGAGGGGAGAGTGCTGAGTAATCAGTGTGGCTCTGTCCCAAACTTTTCCAGCCCAGCTCACCCAACAGGGGTGTAGTCAAGTTGATTTCTTCATACTGCCTTTCTCAGTGCTTCACCTCAAGAAAAAACGTTCTCCTCAGTGTCAGCAGGGCAAGAGCAGATGGAGCTTGAATTGCTGACAGTGAGACTCAGAGTGGGGGAAATACCTGATGCTGTGGTGGTTCTGAGTATGCAGGGAGCAAGCTCATGGAGATGCTGCTGAGCTGGCATGGCAGGCAGTTCTATGATGAAAGGAGCTTTGGGGCTCTGATTCTAAGGCAGTGTTACTCTGTATTATCCATATGGGCAGAAGCCTGATAACCAAGCCAACTGAAAATGCACCTGAATACAAATTGCAAGTACATGCACCTTCTGGGTCTTTGAGTGCTGAATCCAGGCTGTGGGCTGCCCCTTGGCCATCCTTGATCGGTGGTTCCTTGTAACTGAATTCTTGTGTTGCTATTGTGTGATAAATTTAGCTTGTTTTGCCATCTTGTCTTGGCTCATTTCTGAAGTTCTGCACGTGATATTACATTACTTCTTGCTTGTCAATACCAAAATGTCCAAAAAACAATGTTCTACTCAGTTTAGTAATGATACAGCAGAGCTTTGGTTGAGATTCCTGGAGACAGATGGTTGGAGAGCCAGAGGATTTGGTTTCAAGTTGTTTTATTTTTTCTTTCATGTCCTCATTCAGTCACATTTCTTAGGAAGTGTATCCAAACCAATAATTTGCCATCTTTCGCTTTGTGTCTCATGAATTTGGAAGAACAACAAGAACTATTCTTCACCCGAAAGGCTGGAAGGGGCTGAGGACCAAAATTAGATCTTAAGTCAAGGCTTTTATTCACGGTTTCCAGTTCAGGGTAGTGGAATTTCATTGCAGGGTTATTTTGCAGCTCTTTGCTCATGAGATATTTTGTCAAAAAGGGAGATTACTTTATGGCTTATCCACGGGCTGGCTATGACTGGTGCATCTTGGGGTTGTTTGCCCAAGTAGGCACATTTGGGCTGTCTTTGATGTACAGACTGTAGAAAAGGATGCTCTAGGCCAAAGACAGGGCTAGTCTCAACAAACAGCACAGAGTTCATAAAGGCAGTCCCCACCACATTTCCACAATGGAGCTCCGAAGGCAGCTCAAGAGAGCAGCCAGTGACACAACAGAGATTCAAACTCAAGCTTCTCAGATGCTTTTTGTGTAGCCTGTTGGGCCTCACATTTGGCCAGGGTGAGGGTAGTTGAATCTGATACTTCTGTCCAAGAGGAACATCTGTAAAGCTGCTTCAGGAACTTCTATCCTTGTTGAAGGGTGGGAATTGTTATATTGCATTCTGCTCCATTTGGAGAATAATTGAATGTTCTTGTATTTAAATGTGAAAGTATGTTTGACCAGCAGTGGATGAAAAGAAAATGTTCAGTCCCTGAATATCTTCTTGGCATCATGTTGGAGCAATTTAATGACAGAAAGGCGCAGCTCTCTGTGTTCTTTGGTTCACTACTGGATTTGTGTGAGATTGTGACACCTGAAGTCACAAGGCTTTTTCTCTTTCCTTCCCTGGCGCACAGAAGGCAGCACAGTCCTTTAAAAAAATTAAATATGTAACTGAGTAGCAAAATAACTCAAAATATTCTAATGTAGTATAGTACAACAAAATCACAGGGAGAGTATGTTCTTGTGAAATAGGTTTGTGTTTTGCCAACAAAAATCCTGTGTTGATTAGACAGTGTGTGTTTCAAAACTTGACAGGTAGTGGAGACAGTTCAGTTTATTAGTATATGATATAAATAATGTAGCATTTGATGATGTAGAGTTGAGATGTGGATCTTGGAGTTTTGCTTGTCTTTCTCCTAGGAGTGTGGAGGGTGGGTAGGAGTTGGGTGCAGAGAGGAGATGCTTTGCTCCATCCTGGGATGGAGAACAGCTGTTGTATCTGATGCCTGTGGAGGAAAAGGAATGTGCAGATTCTGTCAGATGAGTAGGGCTTGTTTTTAAAATAACATAGCCAAAGATAAGCATTACAAAAATAACTCATTTACTGATAATTTTATTTACTTTGAAGTTGAAAATTTAGTGAAAAAAGATTTATCGGGGTAGTGTAGCTCGTAGCACTGGGGATAGGAAAATTGATAATGCAGTTTGGGGCTGACAAAGTAAGTGTTGTACTTATCACAGCAGGCTTTGGTATTGTGTTGTCTTGCGATTTAGTGCAACAAAGCAGATTAAACTCCCTAGAAACACCATCTTAATGTGCTTCTCTGTGAGCAGAGACTGTGGAAAATAATGCCAGTTGAGTGGTTTTTATCCCTGTGCTTGAGTACAAACTTCTGTCAAGGAGTTGCATAGAAGGAAAAAGCAAGTTCTGGAATATGTAGGGACTGTGTCCACGTGCAGATAGGTGCCTTTGGGGCATGCTTTAGCCCACTGCCAACTATTCCTGGACCAGAAAACGTCTTGCACCTCTAGATTGAGACAGAATTAATGCTTTTGAAGCACCAAGGTAGAGCTTTTTCAAGTGCTTTGTGTTCCAGTGCAGGTCCTGGGTGGACCAGCAGATGTGCCTGGAAGCTGAGGATGGGACTGTGTAGCCCGTGGGTTTATCCAGCGCACCCCACGGCCAGGGGATGTGCGTTAAACTCGTAGGGCATTTGTTCAGTTATTTCTTACTCTGTCCTTAAAAACTTTTAACCTTACTGCTAAAGAAAACTGCCATTGTCTCTTGGTAAGACTGGAACGAAAGCTGAATAGCGAATTAGCCTTGAGCAAACTGTCAATCTGACTTTGATAGCCCATCACTTAAAAGATCCTTTTATGTTTATGAAAAAGCATGACATCAAAGCCAGGGGAAAAAAAATTACCAATACTTAGAGCTTAACTTAAACTTGCATAACTTCCATGAAGAGCCCTTGTGTGAACTGTTTGTTTCTCCACTTGCATGGCTAATTAGTGTGGGTTACTATAAGTCTGAGCAGTGGCCATCAAGTTTCTTCTGCTGTTTTTGGGGTGGCTTGTTTATGGTGCTTCCAGATGTGGATCCCTCAAACTGGAGTAGCATAAAGCAAAGGATATTGTAGTCGCTTCTCTTGCAACCTCTAAGTAGCATGCTGGAAATGCTTGAATATAACCATTATCAGGTGAGTTGTTGCAGACTTATTTTAAAACCTGTTGCTACGAAGGTGTACAGTATACAGGAAACCCTTTTCCTCTTGTGTCTTAGATGCTTTATTGAATTTCTTTCGCACCAGTAAGTGGGGAATGTACATGGTCACTTGTGACAGCAAAAGTCACTTTAACAAAACTGTTTTAAAACAAAGTAACTTCTGAGAGTATTACTATATTTCAGTTTGTTTTCTATTTCCTGGTGAAACCATTATTGACCAGAGAAAAGCGACAAGGAGTTTCCACAATATGGTGGAAATTTTTTATGGAAAAAAATTGCTTTTCTTCTCTTGCTTATTTAGAGTGCGCAACGGTAGTTTGGTATGAGGTGTTTCATATTTCGTATATAAAAAAAATTCTAAGTACTGAAAAGCTTATCTTAAACACAGAAATAGCTGTTGCTGAGGACAGTGATTGATCTGAACTGAAACACTTCTCTTCTTGCATCTTATTTGCATGATGTGTTTATAAACAGGCTGTCTTATTTGTATATGATTTAGGCCATATATCTGAGATATAAATAATCTGTAGGCAGAAAAATGGTGTCTTCCTGTTTTTCTAGTTTAATCAGTGTATTAATTAAAATAACCCTAACAAAACAAAACCTAAAAAAACCAAACAACAAACCTTTTGACCTGTCTGTTGTTTGACATCAGATGAAGGATCGCAATCCATAGTACTTTGTTTTCATTGGTAGCTACTCACAAGTAAAATGAGTCCTGCAGTGCAAGTTGTTTCTCCATATTTTAGTGAAAACGGAATGTCACATAGCGAAGGTCTGAATGCAGAGCCGTCTGTTCTGGAGTGTCTGTATCAACTGGAAACCTGAGTGTTGGGCTTAAGTGAGAAATCTCACATTGTAGAAAAATAACTGGAACTTCTTGGTTTACCGATAATAATTCAGTTGTTGAAACACCGGGTCATAAACTGATTTTTTGCCCCCAAATGTGAGTCAGTGAAGCGCTGTGGCCTTTCTTGGAGCTGCCCAGGTCTGTAACTTGTCAAATGCTTAGCTGGTTGGTACCTGTGTCACAAATGCATAACTCAAATCGATGGCACCCATGATGACGTCGTAAAACAATAAAGCCCTTTTTAAATTGTGTCGCACAGGTGCAGACTCACCTTGAGAATCCAACCAAGTACCACATTCAGCAGGCCCAGCGGCAGCAGGTAAAGCAGTACCTCTCTACCACTCTAGCAAATAAACATGCCAACCAAGCCCTGAGCTTGCCATGTCCAAACCAGCCCGGGGATCATGTCATGCCACCTGGAACTGGAAGCAGCGCGCCCAACAGCCCCATGGCAATGCTCACCCTCAACTCCAACTGCGAGAAAGAGGTAATGATATGTTCTCCCTTGTTCATATTCTTCAGTAAAATGGAATGGCAGTCTGTTTTAATTGAGCTGTCTTAAACTGTATTTGCTCATTGTTAAGATGTTATATTTACCTTTTCTGAACCTCGGTGTGAAAAAGTAACTGCTGTATCTCTGTGTCTGCCTGATGAGTAGATAGTTTTTTAGCCAAATGTTCTATGAAATGTGTCCCTCAAACTTCCTCTTTTTTGAACTGTATTAGCTGGTTTATACTTATTAAAACTACTTTTCTTTTCCCCCACCCCGTTGCTTGATGCACACAGTGAATAATTGACCTTTGGAGAACACAAAGCAGCTTTGTAAGCTGTAGCTTTCTGGAATAATGTTATTTATGGCTCATTCGTGTAGAAAGAGCAAAGAGCATAGCAAAAATAACTGAAAAAACACAAAGCGTTCTTGAGATGTTTTAGGAATTTTTACAGTAAAATTTGAGTAAGTCTTCTGTGTAGCTGGAAGGCCAGATTATCCCAGCTAATACACCCTAAAATGTTACTGGTTGCTGTTTCAGTGCTGCAACCACAGGACTTCACTAGCCTTTGCCTAGAAGTCCTTTGCAACCTTGTCTTAATCTTTGCTGGCAAAAACTTAATTGGATGTTACATGTGTGCTCATATGCCAAACAAAGATGATTGGGAAAATATTAACAAGAGTCATGTCAGTATTTTGTAAAATGAAAAATTTGAGACAATTGTATCCTCTCATCTCCCCCTCAAGCCTTTGTGTCAGATTTTTTACTACAGTTGCACTTTGTGAGGAAAATACTATCCAGCTTTGACAACCTGTTATTACAGAACATATCTTGCACATGCAAGAGAAATACTTGTGCTCCATAGTTTCAAAAGAAATGAAAATCATATATTTCCATCCTACTGTCCCAGTTGCACCCAAATATTTTTTTCTTCGAGATATTTGCAGCTTCACTTGGCTGTGTCATCAGGAACATGTGTGCATGACACTATTTCAATCATGCTCTTTTTGGGACTCAGACTGTGCCATGAACTCAGATCCATGCTTTGCTTTTTCTTCTTCTTTTTTTTTTTTTTTTTTTTTTTTTTTTTTTTGAGACTTAGGAAAAGATGCAAACTTCTGTGTATCTCAGGGATGCTAGTGTAAATCTAGAGTAANTTTTTTTTTTTTTTTTTTTTTTTCTGCTTCTCTTCTTTTCTTTTTTTTTCCTCCTTCCTTTTTATTTCTGCAGGGATTTTATAAATTTGAAGAGCAAAGCAGGGTTGAGAGTGAGTGCCCGGCTCTGAATACACACTCACGAGCATCATGCATGCAGGTACTGGATGACACAGGAGGTGGAGCACAGGTCCCCTTTCTAATAAGCATGTTTCTTTGGTGTTATGTTGAAAAATAAACTTGCCCTATAGTGTACTTAAGGAGTTGAACATTAAATGTATTTAAGGTACAAACCAACAGCATTGTTTGTTAACGTTGATGTCAAAAGTGCATGGACACATCGGAAAAGGGCTCGTGCTGTCCTACCACTGTAATGCTATAGCAGAAGAACACATCAATCATACTTTAAGGTCTTACTTCAGGAAATCTTTTCTAATTGGATTTTCCAGGACTGTGTTCTTGCCCTGATAGCTTCTGAGTCCACGTTTCTGTGCAGATCACACTTGCATTTTAAAAAGTTATATGGGAAGGCTTTAATCCATCTGTGGTNTTGTTTTATTTTCAAACTAAGATTTTTTTATTTCTTACCAGAAACAGTATAAAGACTTTAGGTATTGGCTGTCCTTGTTAGTTCCTTTCTTGCCCTCACTTCCAGTCAATGTAATTTGTTCTGATAACACTTTCTGAGCCTGATGCAAAAATCCCACATGCTACTATTTCTACCACTACTATTGCGCATTGGTTTTTGTACATCTCTGTCATTTAAGCTCCTTTTTTATAATGAGCAAAAAGGAAATGGTCCTGCAGGACTGTTGGGAGCCCCTGCCTGGGTACTTTTTGGAGGGCAGTTTCTCCTGACCATGCAGGAGCTTATGGAGGCACCTTCCAGTCCAGCCCCACCCCAAAAAAGACATGTGTTATACCCCCTAAAATCATCTCTGAGCTGCCCTTGGGTGGTGCTTTCTGGGAGGGCATATGAGGGATGTGAATCCAATGGATTTTGCTGTCGTGGGTGGGCAGCCTGTCACCCCACAAGCAGCAGGTATTTGCTCCCTCTCCTTCCCTGCAGGTGTCAGGGGTTCAACTTTGCTGTCTGTGGGCAAATTCAGGTCCCACAGAGAGAAGAGGTGGAGGGTAGGCAGGCAGTGCTGCAGGAGGGAGGCAGTCATGTCATTAGCATCGCTGCTCCTACAAGCATCTTCCTCCTCTGCTGTCCCTGGGAGGAGCGGTGTGTCCGTGGGCAGGTGGTGTGGGGTCACTGCTGAGGGGAGCCGTGGGTTAGACCATGAAGCCTCAGCTTTGCCCTGACCTGGGTGTCCTGGCTGGACAGCAGGAGTAATGGCTGAGGGATTGCAAAACTGCACAGGCACCTTTGGCCAGCGCTGCGGAGCCCGTGTGTGGCTCGAGGGCTTTGGCAGGCCTCGCTTACCCTGGTGATTTTGATGACCGGTCTGTTTTTCTTTGTCCACCTTTTCTGCTGCAGATGGACGATGTGATCGATGACATAATTAGTCTGGAGTCAAGTTACAATGAAGAAATCCTTGGCTTGGTGGACCCAGCCTTGCAAATGGCAAATACGGTACATGATCCTTTCCTTCTGGTTTTCCTGTTAAGTCTAATTCTGTTTCCTTGAGAGAAAGCAAAACTGCACCATGGCTTCTTTTCTTTGAAACTGAGTAGTTATTGTGTTGTTCCATAGAGTATAATTAGTGTTTTGTTTCATTTTTTTTGAAGAGCTGAAGGTATACAGTTGCAATGAAAAACGTGAATTAAAAAACACAAGCTGGAGTCAGGTCGAGGGAATACAAATAACAATTTTGCTTTCCTTATTTCCAAGCCAAGTTAGTTGTGAGAGGATTGCAACAGAGGAGTAAATGGTGCTATCGTGAGTAGCTCGTTCTCATCAATATTAAGGATTGCCATGGACTTTATACTTGGCTCTAGAAAAGAAGGAACCTCTTGCATCCCATGTTCCTGTATCTTGTTAAGTAAGAAACTGTGTGCCATGTGTTGGCATCCCTGTCCAGAGATGTCTAGTTCTAACAGTTATCTCTGACATCACAGCTTTAGCTCAACCTGATTTCAGGTGGAGAGAAGTCCCCAGCTAGACAACAGCAAAGATGTTACAGACTTTAGGGGCAGAAAAAAATTTAAATAAAAATCTTAAAAACAAACAGAAGGGGAAGGAATAAAGGAAATCAAAAACTGAACAAGGCTAGGATGTGGGAAACCTGTGACAAAAGTCAAAAACACAGGGGTATGGAAGGCTCTGAGAAAGGGAAGGCATAGGTTACCTCCAAGTGGCTGTTTCGGTTTGGTTCATGTTGCTTTGAGAATTATTATAATCATACTTCTGGCATAATCTGATTTTGATCTTCTGTGGAGGGTAGCTCCAGTGAATTTTTTGCCTTAGGCTTAAGTGCTGTTAGATCTGGCTGAGTAGATGTCTGCCAGTGCTGGCGTCTGTTTCTTTTTTATCTAGTGCCAAAATTTACAGCTTACCACATAGCATTGATTTTGGAGCATGGGTTTACATTTGCTGACAGTAGCCGTCTGATGTCATGTTAACCTAGTCCTGTGCTCCCACAGATTCCCACAGCCCTCTCAGAGACGTGGTGCATGACGCAGGAAGCGGCCCACCAGCTTCCCTCTCTAAATAGTGCCCTTTGAGTACACAGAGAAATAGCTGCAGAGTCCTGCCAGGGAGAATAAATTTTCCTTTAATCTAAGATGCAAAGTGCAGCTGTCCTGGAATTTGAGAGAAAAACTCAGTAAGCTGTGAAAAAAGATAATTTTCAAGACAGTTAACTTTTTTTTTTTTTTTAAAAAATTGAAGATGAGATTCTTCTGGAGTTCTTTCTGTGAAGTTCCTTTGGGTTATGACCTGTGTAATTTATAAGGAACTTGGATATCTTTGTGCTTTTCTTCCTTTCTGATTTCACAGGGACCCCTGCTTCCAGGCAGGGAATGGTCCTTTGCACTCTTCTGATGCAAGGAGTCCCTGCAGTCAGTGTTCAGGGTAGTCTGCATCCCTCCTGCTTGCTGCATGACAAGAAGCCTGGTAAAGACTGCCTGATCCACATTTACTGTGGAATTTCAGAATTAGCCCACTGTGTGGTGAAGTCTGAAAAATAAGGATATGAAACAGTAGAATTAAGACTTCTTTACTAATACGTTTAAATTGCTGTAGGGAAAAAAGCATATTTCAGTCTCTGAATTAACCTGATATCAATCCTAAAGAGATGGAAATTGAACCATGTTTCTCAACAATTGGCCTGGTGAAAAAAATGAATCTGATGTAACACACTTCTCTTTTGGGACAGGATTTAGCTCCTAAAAACACACAATTTTGCTAATAAGTAATTAATGTCTGTAGACTGAGCTAAGTAGAGGTGGGAGAAATCAAGAGAGGAAATGGTCTCTAAAGAGGCACAACCTATAAATAGCTGTGCTGAGACTGTGACAAAGGCAGCTCTTGTTCCATAACCAACAAAGAACAAAAGGACCAGTTTGTTACAGCTGGTAACAGTACTTAATTGATAAGCAAAATCAGAGATTTCTGCGCAGAGCAAGCTAAGGGAAGTTTCCAAGTACCTTGAACTGAAAATGGCTCATTGCAATCAACTGCTTGTGGAAGTGTTTGTAAACTTGGGGACTGGGCCACCAGTTAACTGGCTTTGCCTGTTTGATGGAGAATATCACAACATGGTCACTGCTGTATAGGGAGGGTTTTCTGCATAGGACTAACCTAGTAATTGAATTGCTAAGTATTGTGTAAAGTACTTATGTAGTCCAAGTGGAGACAACTAATTCATTCAGCTAATCAATTCTAGTCAGAGCCTGACATGGAAAGCTGTGTATGGGCAGATCCACTTTTAAATGTGGCTTTCCCGTTGAACTTTAGCTCCAAAAGTAGAGAGGAGTTTTATTTCAGGGACTGCTGCTGAGCGTGTGCTTGTAGGTGAGGGAACAACACAATACACTGTAGGCTGCACGAGCTGGGGAACAGAATCCGTTGCAGTGTGTACTGATACCTCAGGAACAGCCTTGTTGATCACACAGCTGATGTCTCAGGGATTTTAGGCAGAATGTGGGTGATTGTTTTGTTGGAATAGTGGAGGAGAAATGAAAGCCTGAGACTCCCATGGATGTACACTCTGGTGAATCTGCAGTCATAATTACCATATTTGAAGTTTCTGTTATATAAAAGCTGTTATTTAAAAGAAAGGAAAAAAAAAAAAGATGCAAAGCAATAGGAATGTTGAAATTTGTTTTACTTGTTGTGTTTGTGCAACTTGTGAATCCAAGGCCTTGAAATACGAAATCTGACAAATGAAGGCATTTTAGACCATGCTATTTCAATGAAGATAACATGCTAAGCCTGGCATAAGCCACTCTTTCTTCATTTACTTTTTGGAAGAGTAAAGGTGGGTGATCTGACTATTGCTGCACTGAAGTTTCTTTTCAGCCAGAAGTAGCTAAGAAAGCCTTAAGGAAAACCATATTTGGGTTGAAAACATGCTGGAATTTGGAGAAGACAGGGAAGGAGCCTCCTTAGTCCCAGAAAATTCCATGTCTTTCTCAAAGTTTGAGACTCCATCTTCCTTATGAAGAGCCTGTGGAAGTTTTGACATTTTCGCATCTCCTTGTATTTGGGGATAGTGATACAAGGCATGACTGTCTTAGAGCTGAAATGTTTGCAAACAATGTGTACTTTTTTACAGTTTCTTCCAAAAGGAAGAATTTAAAATGAATGCCCAGGTGTCACTGCAATGGGCATTTACTCCCTCTTGGGGTTTTTCCTTTGCCCCATTTCATCCTGGTGGCTGCTTTTTAACTGTTCTCCACATTTCCTTACAACCTGGCTGCTTTACCCAGCTTTGAGATACTAATTTCTAGTTTTCTAGCAAAAAATCTTTTTTTTTTTTTTTTTTTTTTTTTTTTCCCCCTCTAAATTCGCTGAAATTCCTAATTAGAGTTCACATGTCTGGTTATGAACTTCAAGTTCTTGGGCTACAAACAAGGCCTTTGTGCTCTCTCCATGCTTAGGAGCATGAATAGGGCAAGCACATCCAAGTCAGAAGGGTGTGTGACGCTATCGCTGTGCCGGTGTCCTGGATGTACTTGGGGGACCCAAAGAGATAAAGGTCAGCCTTGTAGGGCAGTGGGAGTGAGTGGTCACCTGGACATTGATGTGGGTTGGTCACAACTGGGACAGCTGTGACCTGAGCAGCATTATCAGATGTTCCCTGTTTTTCTTCTTTTTTTTTTCTGATTGCATTTTTAATTACATTTTTAAAATTCCTAAGGGCAACAAATTGTAAGGCAGAATCTTGGTGAGAATTCAGTTACATTTTTTCCTCTGTCACTTGCAGATTGAATTAGGGGACTTTGGTTTTGTTGTTGGTCACTGTTCAAAACAAGTATCAGCATGGCCTCTGGCTGGTGGTACTTCACATATCAACTTCTATTTCATCTGCTTCCATATGACAAAGACAGTTTCTTAGGTCTCAGTCTGGCAAGGACCATCAGTAGGAGTTTAATAGCCCAGGCTGTGACTCACTGCATTGTATTCAACATTATTTACATGGGCGTGAAGTTAATACTTACCCTAATCTCTGCAGGATCAGTGTCTTGGAGGAATTGGTTTTCTTTGCAGCAATGATGATAAGAAGTATTGCCACTCAGATAAGATACCAAACTGTTTTATACCTGTCTTTTCAAAAACAAATAAGAGATGGGTAATAATCCACTCAGGATAAATGTAAGCTTCTTTAAGTACCTTTCAATTTAAAGGGATAGCTTTGGTAGGTCTTGTTGGAATACTATATAAATCTGCTTGCTTAAACATACCTAAATAAGCATTGCAGAGTGAAAAAGTAATTCAGGGAACTTAATGTAAAAATAATCTTCCTCCTACTGGTGCATGTTCTTGTTATGTAAGGCAAAAAACAAAGTAAACTGAAATGTTTTCTGTGTAGGTAGCTTTCAAATCACATGAAAAATGTGATTAATTAATACAGTGTTCTTCCTCAGGCATGTGACAACTTGCAAAGTACTTTCACTCGCATATCCCTGGAAAAAGGGGAAGCTTTCTCCTAGAGATTTCTTAGGCTCTTTGAGATGTGAGAGGAGTGTTGGGGGTACAGATGTAACAGTTTAAGTGAAAAATAAGGAGCAACAAAACAATATCATCAGCATTTTACCTCTTCTACATATTTTCTGTCTGCATATTTTTGAGGAGAGAGAACAGAATTTTCCCAGTGTAGATGTTTTATTCTTCATGCCCATGCATATCTGTGAATTTTACTGACCTTCTTGCACATACTGTTTGCATGTGGAAAAGAGCACAGATTTCTCATCAGGTCCTGACTCTGTTCTTCTGTACAAAGGTATTCATAATGGCAAACCAAGTGATTCTTTTCCTTGTTTGTCTTTTCCAGTTGCCTGTGTCTGGCAATTTGATTGACCTTTATGGCAACCAAAGCATGCCTCCTCCAGGACTAAACATCAGCAACTCATGTCCAGCTAATCTTCCTAATATAAAAAGGGAGCTCACAGGTAAATACATCTAAAATACCACCTTGGGGTAGTAGTGTAATTATTTTGAATCAGGTGATATTGGACATAATTTCTGAGTAAGAATATATGGTTGAATAGCTGCTTTTTGCTTTGCAGACCATTTTTTAGCAGATGTATTAGCCTGCCATGCAGTTGTGTTCATGTGTGGGCATGTGAGTGTTCACTGTCACAAGTTAAGATAAAGTCCCCATTTGTTACAGTCATGTTTGCTTGCTGAAAATGTTGTGTCCCAGGAAACTTCCATACACCTCTTCCAGAGCTATTTTCTGGTTTGGGCTTATTGTTTGCTCTGTCAACAGCACACTTTAACAGCTACACATCTGGAGTGTCTGTGGGATTCATGCAGAGGAATGGTGCACATTAGAGGACTTACTCTAATAGGGGAGAACAGTAATGAACAAATAACAAATATGAAATCTGAACACATGGATTGTATAAAATGTAAAATTAGGCACTCAGAGGGATTGGAACTTGATAATCTTTACGGTCCCTTCCTTCCCAAGCCATTCTATGATTCCATGAATATCCATCTCTAAATTAAGATGAAAATTAAGTATTCCTTAAATTTCTTGTTATGCCAGTTCCTCCAGCGGTGCTCAGAACAAGCTGTGGGAGGCAGGGGGAAGAGAGTTGGACATTAAAAACCTTTCTCTCAAGCCCATGTGTACAGAAGCGAGGTAGTTTGAAGCAAGTAATAAGAAGTTTCATATTCTCAAGCATGCTTTATTTTGCTTCCCTTGAAAGGGTACAACCACACATAGGGTACATACAGAAAGTAAGATTATCTGCAGGCTGAACTAATGGAGATCCATTCTAGAACTGATGGCAAAATCATCTTAATACCCAGAAATGGCTCTTCTTAAGCCCAACAGGGAGTCACTGACTGTATGCAGTAGCTTAGAGACCTGGTTTCTTTCTTGTCTGTCACCTTTCTGGCTTTCAGTTGTGTAAATTCATAGGCTGACTCAGTTGCAAAGCAGGTTCTGGGCAGGAATTAGCCTAAGTAGAGCAGTTTTAATAGGCCAGGAGTCAGCTTCTCAGGAGGAAATGCCACATCTCTGAGCCCAGTCGGTATTTGCATTTATATGACTGCACAGAATTTAAGCTCAGACCCAGAAGAAGACACTCAAAGTGGACAATAATTTGGAGCTGCTAGAAAAAGCCAAGTTTGTACAGTGGTGGAACTGTGTAAGAGAAGGGTGGGAAGACATGAGAACTACTCAGAGTTCAAATTACAGGCAGTGTCAGATTAACCCCAAATTTCATTAAGACATACGACGATATTTCAGAATTTTTTGGGAATCCTTGGGGAGCCAAGCATAGCAAAGGATATGTCCTGATATACTTGGTGTAATATTGGAGTGCCTCTGTATTCTAAGCAATGAAGTAGTAAAATTGTAGCACTCCAAGGGAAATCCTTAGCACCTGTGACTTTGAATTGGGTGGGACATAATCCATATTCCTTAAAAATAAAATAATACAGGAAAGAAACTTGTTGGAGGCAGTGAGGGGTTGTTTTCATAATGGAACATGTGTTAATACATGATACAATCATTCCTCCTCACTGATTTACTGTGAAACTGCATAGTGCTTGCTGGTTTAGGGATTTAAATGCAACAGGGCAAGGATTTTTAAAAACATTAGAAGTGATAGAGCAAACATGAAAATACTTAAAATTGCTTGAGAAATGTAAAATCAAATGAGAACTGTAAGTAACAGATTTAGTTATGTTCTTGCCCAAACTCCTGCATGCTGAAGTTAATAATATAATTATTATAGAATATAATAACAATAGTTATATAATAATAAATAACAGATAACAAATGTGTGGAGCAAGGTTATGAGCAGTTCTGAGTCGAGGAGACAAATTCTGTGAAGCATGGCTGTCATTAGTTTTCTTTTTACTCTTCCTGAAGCAAAACCCTTTGTTTTCCAGCTTTACTGATAATGAGGGTGTTGAATTTTTCAGCTTTTTTTTCATATAATAGGAACGGTTAGCGTAGCTGGAAAATACAGTCATAATAAGTCACTTAAGTTATCCTTTGAGTGCTGTGGTGGTGTGTGTGCACGTGCCACAGAAGGACATACCCTTAATTCCAGTGAGTAGAGGCTCTGACTCCTGCCTGCTTCACATCCTGTGCAGGTAGCAATGCCATAAGCATGTTGTTCCTCTGGTTCAGCTCCCCTGGGACACTTATGTAAATAGGAGAAGGTATGTTGGATTTCAGCAGCTTGTTGTCCTCAAATACCTTGCTGAGTCAGGGCCTTCCGTGGGAAACATTCCCATCGTGGAAGTCAGCCTGGGAAGTGTGGGAAGAGATGCTCCCCAGGTGCAGAGGGGAAGCTCAACACCAGCGCTGTGTTTTGGCATTCTCATTTGGCCCTTCCCACTCCTTGGAACGGGGGTCATAATTGGTGTGACAAATATCGATCGGGCTTTCCATGCAAATATTTCACAGACTGAAATGTTGTGTTTGAATTATTTTAATTCTAATTACTTCATTCACATGCACAGCATGTATTTTTCCTACAGAGTCGGAAGCGAGAGCCTTGGCTAAGGAGAGGCAAAAGAAAGACAATCACAACTTGAGTAAGTTTTGGTTCTTCACATTTTGCAGCAATTCAAGGCATGATTTTGGGCATTAGGTGTTCAAATACTGATGTTTTACATCTGAGCGAGACACTGCACTTAGTATTTAGTACTAGTTTGTTGTGTTATGCCCGTAGATTAAATATCTCAAATTCTTGTGAAACGTGTGCTTAAATGTACTATTGAGTTTTAACTCTATATTTTTTCAATAAGCCAAGTGAGTGAGTGATTGTTACCAGTGGAATTGCTGGGAACATGTAATCCAATTGTTTTTAAAACATCCACCTTGTGCCATTTCACTTTTTTTAATTCTGAATTAAATAATGCTGTATTAAATTAGATACATGGTCAGTTTGTGACTTTAAACAATAGTGTGCATCCTCATTGTGGCAATTTTATAGCTTTCATTTTTGAAGGAAACTCATATTTCCAAGTTGGAAAAAAAGCATTTTAAAATAATGAGCATCTTATGACTTAAAGGATCCTTAAGTTGTCCTTTTATATTTTATATTACTAGAAAAAAAGGAACCTTTTCGTGCCTTGAGCTATTCAGAAGTCCTTTCTGTAGCATGAAAAGCTAATGCAGAAAAACTTATATTTAAATTTGACTTTGAGATCCTCAAAATGTTGCATCTGTAAGAATATTTTGAAAAAGAAACTGTGCCTTTTGTCACTATTCCTGCTTTGGGATTTCCCTGAGCATCTGAATATTTGTCTCTGAATTTGTTTGTGATGCTTTTCCCTAGGAAAATGTTGGCTTCTCAGTCACCCTGATTTTTAGTGTCTCAGTAACCCTGCCACTTCAGCAGTACCAAAATATCCAGTATAGACAGAACTTGTGTCGTAGTGTGTCCATGTGTAGGAGAGCAAAATAAATTACCAATGGATTTTAAGCTTCAGGCAGACATTTCAAAGGTGCTTAAAGAAACCTTGGATGAAACACTTTGTATGTTGTAATGAAGTGTGAATATTACTTGTAACATTTGTGCTGTTTTTCCTAAAGTTGAACGAAGAAGAAGATTTAATATTAATGATCGTATAAAAGAACTGGGCACCTTGATACCCAAGTCAAATGACCCGTAAGTATAACGTGCTCAGGGGGACTGTGGGAGGGAGGGGTTAAAAGAAAATAATCCCCGTGGAGAACAAGAATCCTGTTTTCTTGTTGCCCTTGGCACTCCATAACTGTAGACATGCTTGAAGGTTCCATCGTGTTTTTTGAAGATTGATTTGGGATTTATTTTTCCCCTTTTGGAACCTGCTTATGTTTATATAATTTGATGATTTTTGTCACAAAGCTGGGGTTGGTGCTGGGAGTGACTGACAGCCTTACCAGAGGCAGAATTGTGAGGATGGGAAACGTTAGTCTGGTCTTGCTGCTTAGCTGTTTGCTTGTCTTGCTCAATGATCCTTTTCATTAATTAGATGTAATAGCTTGACAAGACATAAATAGTCCTCCTTCCTTGAAAATGGAGGGCAGTTCATCTGGGAAGCCATCACATTCCCCTTCCCTCCAAGGGAAAAAAAAAAAAAAGAGAGCATAGCTGTGTGTCTGTTTAGTGATAATTTTCCAGTGTTTGTTGTAATTTCTCAAATGTTCTTTTTAGATCATTTTACTGCTATTGGCTTGTCTTTACACTTTCCTGATACTGATTCAGTAGAAAGGAACCCTCCTTGCTCAGAAGTTTAAAAGTCTCACTTAAATCTGAATTAATGCCCCATGATACTTTTGGGGGAGATTTTCCACTCTTTTAAGGCAGTTGCTCCCAGAGCAACTCACAGCGACACTGCTGAGAGGCTCTGCAGCTTCCTCAAAGGCCAGCAAGACAATATTGCTCAGTATCAACCTCCAGGACAGGTGGGTCTTTGCTGATAGTCTGCAGACTCTTAATTTATTTGAGGACAGTAAGATGATATGAAGAGAAGCTGAAGCGAGCGTGCTTCCCAAGAGCAGCGCTCCGGCCCCCTCTAGTGCATTTCCAGTGCCTTCTGTATCCATAAACTTGGAATAAATATTAGCTGGGTGTTATGTCTGTATGGAGTGTAATCACAGGTATGAAGGGAACGACTGTGCTCCCTGAGAGCCTTAAGTTTTCCTCTCATGTTGATTCCAAAGGGATATGCGCTGGAATAAGGGAACGATTCTAAAAGCCTCGGTGGATTACATCCGTAAGCTGCAGAGGGAACAGCAGCGCACGAAGGAGCTGGAGAACAGGCAGAAGAAGCTGGAACATGCCAACAGACACCTCCTGCTCAGAATACAGGTTTGCTGATAAATAAGCTGCGAGATGCTCTTCATGTTGCAGCATGTGACTGCAAATAGTGGTGACTGAAGCTTGTTTGTAGGGGTGTGGATTAGAAGGAGCCAGCATTTAAATTAATGGTGACCAGTGTTGACATGAGTTCACAGATTTTTCCAGGAAAAGCCAAGGATACATTAGTTTAAAGGGAAAAAATGGAGTCCTAGCATGCTAGTAAAAGCTCTTATGAGTGGTTTTTCTTTGTTCTACTATGGCAAACATAATTTGCAAATCATACCATTAAAAAGATTTATATGGTAATGCATTTTTCTGGGTGCCAAGCCTAAGGAATTAGGGCTTGATATATCATCTATTTGTTGATATTCATGAAATTCAGTTCAGCTGTTTGGAAGTCTTCCCTGTTCCTTGTCATCTGTAGGACTGTACAACAGTTCTGCTCAGCACTGAATAGCAGTAGGTGGCATGAATATGTTTTCTCTGTGGGTTGTTGCCTTGTTAGATTCAACCAGGTTCCCAATGTTCTCTATTGCACAGAGATTTAAGGGTGAGAACTCCATTTCTCTAATAAATTCCTTTGCCTTCACCTCAGGCTGGATAGGAAACTTTAACCTTGCAGCCTACACAGTTTTTGTTGTCACCTCTGTTCTCTCCAGGTGGGCAAAGACAGCTGAGTATCCACGTCTCTCCAAAAAAGGGTAATTAATGTATCTAGACTTGAGTGTAAGAACACATGACATAGAGACAGCGATACCCCAGATATCCTCCTGTTGCTGCTCACCTGCAGTGCGAACAGCTGAGCTCTGCATGCAGCTGGAGTGTGCCAGGAGACCCCTGAACCACAGCCCAGCTAATCCACCAAGGAGATAATGAAGCTACAAATACCTGGGAGTCAAGTGTGGAAGTAAACAGCTTTAAAATAGAACAGGCTGGGTTGAACTTCAGCGCAGTTTTTGTACTTGGTTGAGCAATCTGCTTGTTAAGTGAGATGATAAAAACACACAACCTTTCTGCAGAGCAACATCAAGCAGAGGTGTTTCAAAGCTAAATGAGATCACTTTTTAAACATCTTTCATCTTCCTTTGCATTATCAATTTGCTCTGACTCCTTCAATCAAAACAATATAAACCCAAGACCCTTGAATATCAGGCAATGCATCTGGCAGCAAATAACCTCAAGTGTGTATTTTCACTTTTTGTGTTGATCCTGATTAAGCACAGAATACGGAACTCCTGATTTTGGCACATTAGCTGATGAAAGAAATGCTTTCTCATTCCCCCTTCTCTCTTGATCTTGCAATGTGCTATTGCAAGCTTGTTGTCTTAGCTTGAAAGTGGGGGGAAAGGATATTAATCAACTTCAGTGACAGGAATATCCAGAAACAGCACAATCACAACAGTGATTGTGATTGTCTAATATTATGCATAAGTAGAAACAAAACATCTCTTTTACTGATATATTCCTGAAAGAGCATTTAAGTGAATTCTTTTGTTATCTGTTTTTGGTCAAGTGCATCTGTGTGATTAAATGTGAAGGTGGAATTTTAACTGTCTGTGGAGATTTGAAGAATCCTGGCTGTGTGAAGTCTAATGCCTTCCTGTGACTTGCTTGTGGTTTTTCAGTGAAGGAATAGTGTTGTCCAGTTTTGGTTGATCTCTTCCAGCTCTGCTAGCCTTGTAGAATTAGAAATGTCCCTCTCTAGTGTCTCAGAAGGAATTGATAAGCATCCTATAGACCCGCTATGCCTTCACATATGACTTTAAAAAATACTAAGTATATACTTCTGCTATCTCATTTTTTTCCTATTTTTAAATGTTCTCCTCACCATACATGGTGCTAAACTTGCCTATCCTGGCACTGGTTTGAGAAAGAGGCCTGAGGCGAACACGTCTGTGCTACAGGGCACTGAGTTTTGGCTCCAGTGTAGGCTCTGAAGAGGAGTGTGAAGGACCTGTGTGGGATGGTGTTCACTCACCTCTTCAAGAGTTGCTTCCAGAGACTGATGTTCAGGTGAAAAACTGTAGGGCTGGAGGGTGCAAGGTGCAAAGCCCTTGTCACTGTAGGAGAGGGAGGAAAAGAAACTGTAAGTTCCAAGATGAGCATAAGATGACACATTTTGCTTTCTGATTTTCTTTTAATTTGTGCCTTATCCTTCTTCACAGGAACTTGAGATGCAAGCTCGGGCACATGGACTGTCCCTTGTTCCATCTACAGGCCTTTGCTCCCCTGATATGGTCAACAGGGTCATCAAACAGGAGCCTGTGCTGGATAACTGCACCCAAGACATGATGCCACACCACACAGACCTGTCTTGCACCACCACCCTCGACCTCACTGACGGCACCATCACCTTCAGTGACAACCTTGGAAACGTGACTGAACCAACTGGCACTTACAGTGTTCCTGCAAAAATGGGATCCAAACTGGAAGATATCCTGATGGACGATACCCTCTCCCCCGTTGGAGTAACTGACCCACTACTGTCCTCCGTGTCTCCTGGGGCGTCGAAGACGAGTAGCAGGCGGAGCAGCGTGAGCATGGAGGACACTGATCATGCTTGTTAGCATATACCTGGCACACCTTTCATAAACTGCTTTGGTTCTTGATCAGTAGATAAAATAATTTACCTTTTGTAGATTTTTTTGATTTTTTTTTTCCCCTCGTGCTTCATCAGTGTGTGTGCGTGTGTGTATATATTATATATATAGGATTTTTTTTAGAATTTTTGTGAAGAAACTTGTATATTCTATTTTAAAACTACCAATGCCTCCAAAATATTGTACAGCATATGTACAGTATCTGTGAACTGGATTCGCCAAGAACTTTGAACTGGTCAAATCTACTCAAAGCAATAGAATTACAGATGAAGAGTCTGTTTCTACTGGGGGGGAGGGGGCAATTGTAGGATTGTAAATGCAACCTATTTACCTGGAAACAAAATGTAAAGTTAAAGAATGTAAAGAAACCAAANAAAAACACAAAACTAAAAAATAAAAAAAAAAAAAAAAAAAAAAAAAAAAAAAAAAAAAAAGAAGAAAAAAAAGTCCAATTTGTAATTGTATTAATTGAATAGTGCTGCCTTAAAGATACAGTGTCCCTCAAATGTTGGTCTTACATGACAAGTGTTTAGGGAAAATACCCACCCTACTCCACTCAGAATACAAACTAAACCCAAGTGTTAAGACATCCTGGTTGTGTTGATTGTGATATGAAATGCTGTTGCTGAAACTGCAGGGAGATGTGAGTGTCTCAGAGTGTTGTTTAATTTTACTCTGAGCTGATTTGGGTTTTCCTTTTGATCATGGTTCGAGTTTTTCCTCTTAAATTTTTATTTTCTTTTGTGACACACATTGGTGGCTTTGCCAACAGCAAACCAAGCAGGAGCACTGTAAGTTGGAAGACACTCTTTGGACAAAAAAAAAAAATAATTATGCATTTTATCAGCTGGGCACATTATGTTGTACATATCTAATTGGCTTTATTTTTTTTTAAAATTGCATTGTACAGTTTCTTTTGATTTGCATGGATTCCTTAGTTATCCTCAACTTTTTGTTTTAAATTTATTTGTATTTCATTTGTAAGATTTTTGCCTCTTAATATTGCAACGATTTTTTGACATTTTTAAAACTCATTGGAAGTTTTCTGCGTTCTTTGTAAACACTTGAAAGGAAGCTTTTATGCAGGGTTCTGTGTTTTAAGAGAGATTTCAAGAATATTTTGTATATTACAGTCTCACTTTGAAAATGTTTTTAAACGCATTTAAGGTAGAGTAAAAATTTAGATTAGGTAATAAAACAACTCTGTAGAGAAACTGACCTTACATATTTATTTTTAGTGATACAGAAAAAAAAAAGTAGTAATATGCTTGGAAACATAACTATGTAGTTAATATACCCGTTAGAGCAATTTGTGTTCTATTTCAGCACTGGGGCTGACATAAGAAAAAAACAAAAACAAGAAAAAAAAAAAGAGTAAATTACTGTATCTGCAAATAACTGTTACTTGATAACAATGTTATTAATTTTTAACATGCAACCATGTTGTAAAAGTAGTTTGGTGCATTATCTACTCAAGTGTAGTCCTATGCAATAACGGTAGTTTTCCTTGTATTATATCCAGCCTAGGTGTTTCACGGAGGTGACATGTGGTGTTCCGAGCTGGACAGAGGGAGTGGATTTCTCCATGGCAGCCAACAGCTGGCCCGCAGGCGTAGCTCGTTCAGAATGAAGTGCCTTAAACTCTAGTTGTAGTCTTCCTCGACTAGCACTGACTGAAGTGTGGCATAGGAGAGAGCTTTAGGGTGGTGGTTTGTGGGATGTTGAGGTGTAGCATGGTGCCTACGTATAGAAAACAAGAGCTTCCCGTTCTCCTTTGTGCTACACTGGAACTTACATAGGATGAGTGCAGCGGTGAGTGACTTGAGTGCCAGTTTGGCAGGCTTTCCAAGGAAACCTGGGGCTTGGCAGGGTAGTGTCCAGAAACCAAATGTGAATTGGGTGGTGAAGGGGCAGCTGGGGATGGCATCGGGAGTCCGAGCCAAACACTTCTCCATGGAAGGGATCCTGGTGTCCCTGCCTGGCACAGCCGCTCCCAGTGGGGACGTGGCTGCGGTTACAGTTCTCCAGGGTCTGTGTCTGTCGCTCTTTCCGTGGCTGTGCTGGCTGTGTCCAGCCCTCTCCCCTCTTGCTTGAGCCCCCAGCTATGTGTTTGCGTTGATGCAACCACCAGGTTGTGGCTTCTTTCTTTCTTTCATAGTTTTTGGAGGAGGAGCGGGAGTTAGCTATAATGATGTCTCTTCCCCCCCCTGCCCCAGACAGCTTTTGGGAATGGGTCTTTTCTAGGGCAGAGAAGCTCTGGCCCAGGCAGGGCCCGGGAGCCTGCAGGATGCACTGTGGCCACCGTGGTCCTCAGGCAGGGAAGTGCCATAGTCAGCTCTGAGTGAGTATGGGGGGGGTACAGGCTTCTGGTGCTGCTGTTTGGTTAGGGTGACAGGTAAGAAAATCAGGGCTGTGAAAAGGCTTGTAGCTGTAACACAGACCTGTGTTAGCCTCCCCCATGAAAAGGGTACAGCTCTGCAGCATTGGTACAACAAATCAGGGTGTGCATGCTGGAGTGTAGCAACTGAGAACCACTGAGTATATGGACTGAAGATTTTTGGTTTGTTGCCTGTGCTGGGCATTCAGAAATTCAAGTCTAGACTGTGGTATATGAATATTTTTCAAACTTATGTGAAACCACTGGTACTCATTGACAGCCATGACTTCTAATTCTTAGCTACGTCTGTGTGGATGTGAGTTAGGATTCAAGGCAAACCCTTACATCGAGAGCTGGATTCCTGGATAGAAGTCGCTGTGGCCACAGCAGCTCTGTTGTGTACCTAGTGTTGTTCTGGGGTAACACAACTCTCTGTGCCCTGCTCACTCTTCACCTCGTGTTTCCTTAGGCTACAGCCCTGCTCTGAGTCTGCCTGCCCTCCAATGGTGACACTGCAGTGGGGACAACTATAGGAGGGAGACATAGACCCCCAGGTGGGTGTGCTAATGGGAGGTGTCTTTGCCCATTTGAGCGTTGTGGAGCATGTGGCTGTGAGGTTTTGCAGGGCATCAGTGGCAGAGGACAGAGAAAGTGCTTACAGGCAGGCTTTGGCATGGACTAGGTGGAGTGAGATGGACTGAAGTTGTTGCCCAGTCTGGGGATGGTGATTTGTGTGACGCTGGGCAGCAGTCGCTTCCCTGAGCAGGTGGATGGGGAATGACCAATTCTCACTTTGCCAAAGCCATGCAACGAGCAGGGACATGCAAAGTACCATGAAGTTCTTCCTTACTGCTTTTGGCCTATAAAGCAATATTTAACTCTTACAACCTGTAAAAGCAAAAAGAAGGTACATAAGGAAAGCACAAAGCACAAAATAATGCACTTACATTTATGTTGTTTGACATAAAATGCACTGGGGGGGAAGCTGATGTTGATAATAGTATAAATACCTATATTTCTTGAAAAAGTGACATTAATTACTGCCTCTTGCTATGATGCTTGGTACTGTAATGTTGATATTCATCTGCTGTTGACTGCAGCAATAATTTGTGTATGGTCCATAGCACTGTAAATTATGGATCAATATTAATGTATCCAATGAAATAATTTGAACTGTTGTTCTTGATAGATGGATTAAAGCATTTGGTTTTTCACATATGTCTGTGTAAGTCACTCGTTTTCCATGTGTATTTCAAGTCCCTGCAGTGCTCCTGTGTCTGATGGATGTGTCCATGTTCCTGACCTGGTGTGGGTTGGCATCCCTGGATGCACCAGAGCTGTCCAGTTCTGTTTGTAAGGTGGTAGCACGAGAGGATGGAGCTACGGATCAGGCCCTACTTGGGCTTTGCAAATACACACCAAGGTGGATAGACCTGGACCAGTGTAAGGAGTAAAACAAGTGGATGTGATAAAATTTCATTGCCTCTCTACCCTCTCATGCACTCTTGCCATTTGATTCCCTCCCACCACCCCTGGCAGCACTGCCCTTTGTTGCCCACCAGCACCCTGTGTCAGGCATGGGCTCAGTGAGGCCCCTGTGCCCTGCTGTCACTCCTGCAAGGCCATCCACCCCCAGCAGTCCTATGTAGGAGTCCCTCACCACCTTGTCCAGCTGACCTGGGCATTGCATCCCCATCCTCCCACTGCTCATGACCAGGTTCCTCCCAAACCTCCACTCCCCCAACATGCAAACAGCTGCTCCTGGGTTGTGCTGGGAGCTGCAGCTGGTGCTGATGGGGAACCAGCTGGGGTCTTGTGTCTTCCCATCTTCATTGTTTCTCCCTGTCTCTGTTGCTTTCATCCCTTCTGGTCTTGTTCTTTAATGGGCTGTCACTTCCTGTGTTCACAGCATTGAGTCTCCGTGTCTCTCTGGTCCTTGCTGCTGCAGCAGCAGTGGGGGTTCATGAGTGTTATTTCATGGGTTTGAATTCTGAATGCAAACAGAAGTTCAAATTTGGCCTTCAAAATCTGATACCTATTAGGAGTAGAAAATACCTAATTCAGTTGCAATTAAAAATTACTAGCTCAATTTAAAAGCCAGCCCAGAAAAAATGCCTGTTTCAGCTAGGAATACAGCTGAAAAGGCCCACTCCCTCTTTGTAGAAGGTACTTGAGTAAAAGCTTGTGAGTATTTCCAGTAGGTTTTGCAATGTAATTTCTTTAGGAATTTAGCATACTATTAGAATGTGTCATTGTAGTACTGCAATAGGAAATCTCTATCAGCAGCCTAGGATATAATTTCTAATTTAATTTTGGCTTTCATTTTAGTGGTCAGTTGATTTTTTTGTGGCCAGTTTGGAGTGAATTTCTTGCTCTGGATGGGAACACCTTGAGCTTTTGGTTGCAGAACCCAGGAGAATACCTGCCATGAGGGTAATGGCTGTAGGCAGTTGGCTCAGTGTGTCAGCAAAGAAATGGTGGCAACTCTGCTTAGAAGCCTTTTAGTTCCTTAGGAAAAGCCTGAAAAATTCTGCACAGGGAAACAAAGTGGATACTAAAAGTAAGTGTCTGATTGGAGTCTGGTTTGCTGGAAAGCCCCGTGGCTGTGCTGTGGGATGGGGCAAGGCTCAGCTGTGGTGTCACCTCCTTGTGCTTCCCTTCTGAGGAGACCTGGGAGCCTGGCAGCTCCCAGTGCCAGGAGGGAGGTGGTGATCACTCTGCCTCAGTGGCTTCAGCAGTGCTGCTCCTTTTGCTTTCACATCTGGGGGTGTCCCGGCACTGAATGGTGTTGTACTCTGTTGCTCCAGCTCCTTCGAAATGCACTTGCTTAAAATTGCTGGGGAATGTCTTGAAAAAGTGTCCCTGGCTTATTAAAATCAGTAAGGCTTAACAGGATGCTGCCTCACAGATTAAATGTGTATGCACTGACCATCACCCTTGTCTTTGCCTGTGACCAGAAGTACACAGTTCCTAGAAACTACTGCATTTTCAACTCAGTGTTTGGGAGTGACTCCCTTAGCCAGGTGTGTGTCATGTATCAAGCAAGGCTCATGTTTCTGCTGAGGCCTGAAGCCGCAGTTTCATCCTGTTTGCAAGTCTCTCACCTAGATTGCAAAGGGGTGAGAAGGCTCTTCTGAACTCCATCAGTGCTGAGCACGGGTGGGTTCCCTGGAGAAAGGCAGCTCCCAGCACCTCCTTCTGCTGCAGTTTTACCCCCTCTCAGCCCTTCCTGGGGCTGAAACCCTGTTGTGTTCTGGTATTGTAGAGAGAAGCAATGGTTCCTGTGCCAGAGGTGTGCATTAGTGCTGTCCAAGCACTAGTAGTAGGATGCAAGGAGAGGCTGCTGTGTTCAGTAGCGGGGGAGCCGGGGCACGCAAAGCATTTAAATATTGATTGTTCTTTAATGTATTTATAAAAGCACTGGGGGAGTGATGTACAGTTACATATCATCAATGCTGTCTCAAAGCAGGGTTTAGTGCATGGGGCACACAGCTCTGGGGGCTCTGGTCTTGCTCCAACACAGCCTGCTCTCTTGCTGTTCAGCAGTGCCTCTCCAGAGCTCCCTGCTCCCACTGACTTTCCTCCCATCCACCTGTGATAGCAGCAAGTTAGACATTAATTAAAAGAGTGGGGAACAGCACACTCTTGTGGGGCTGTGTCTTTTCCAGCTGCCTGGAATGAGGACAAGTTTCCCTCAGTGGGCAGAGATGCTCCACAGTGAGGATTTCGGCAGCATCTCCCTGTGGTGCTGCCTTCACTCCATCCCAGCGGCTCCATCCTGGCACAGGCCAGCAAACCCACCTTGCTCTAAGGCGAGTTGTTACTTAATTATGTCATTTGCAAACTGTTTTCTCTGAATGCAGCATGTAATTCATACCAGCAGTAACAGCCTCAGACAGGCAGGCACAGAGCAGCTGAGGCGGTGTTGTGTTGTATGAGGCAAAGAGCAGTCAGTGTTATGATCAGGACTGTTTCTTTAGCCACTTTAAATACATTTAGTCAAAATCTTTTAGTGTCTTCAAAACTGCTGGTCTGATTCTCATTTTACACTGGGTATGTTGAATGCTACTGTTCAGTGGGCATGAGTAATAACTGTGTAGATACTCCTTTACCAGCCCTGGAACCACAGAATCGTGGACTGATTTGGGTTGGAAGGAATCTTATTAATCTTTCTTTTCTTTTTCCCCTGCTGAAAAGCAGTTTATAGAACAGGTTGTTGCAAAATATTACTTCAGAACATGTAAATATTAAATTAATTTCTTGTTCTCTGACCACTAAAGTAATTTTGTTCAAACAAATCCATGAAGACCTTGTTCTGCTGAGGATCCAACAGGATCCCACACTTCTTTACACTTTTCTTTTCAGAATAATGCATCACATGAGAATAAGCAAAGATTTTTAGGTCTGGCACAATAGTTCTGTTTGAAAAATCAGGAAACTAAATCAAAGCTGAATAAATGGCAAAGAATTAAATTCATGCTAGACAGGGGAAAAAAAAAAAAGCACCTCAAACAATGAAGGGTATTTTTAAAAGTCACTGTTTTATTAATAATACTTTCCACCCCTTTTCCTTGATCTTTTGATGACAAGCCTGACAGAGGCACTTTTTATCAGACACTGAAGCAATTTTGCTGCTGTCATGTGCCTTTCTTGATACACACGTATTAGTCACGCAGCCGTTTTATGTTCTTTAGCATATTTTAGTATATAATTAAAAATGTGGCTGTCTGCTACCAAGCAACCAGGCACGTCAGGGGCTGATTGTGCTCTGTCACCCACAGCAGAAGGGAGGGCAAAAAGTAATAATAGTCATGTGTTCACTTTTCAGTCTTAATTGTGCTCCAGCTCCTTGGATATGTTGTTACAGACACCTGCTGGCTTCTGGAGACGGAGGCAAAGCCTGGCAGGTGAACCATAGCCAGGTCACTGTCGCTGATAGCACATCAGTCCTAGATGCTGGGCTTTTAATGTGTATGTGTGGTCTTGTGACTCTTCTGGGTTTGGTTCACCCAGACCCTGCTAAGCTGCACCTTGGCTTTCCATGGGACTGGAGGGCTAAATGCCTTCAGGCTCCTGAGAATCTCTCCCTGGACATTTAAAATAGGAAACTGAAGTTGGATGTTTGTCTTGTGCCTCCTCTGCAGAGGTAGAAGGGAGTAGGACTGCTGCACCGAAGGACACTGACTGTTGGGCAGACAATAATCCTGTGCTTCATTCATTTCTAGGTGATCTGGTGTGAAAAATGGCCCATTCAGATGCTTGAAACGAGGTAAACTACTTGCAGGTGTGCCCAGGTGATCACTATAAGCACATCATCACATCCCCTCCCGGGGCCTTTCAGCACCTTGCCCGTTGGGACTGTCCTTAGGGATCTCTCATGCTCCTAAAAAATCTGGGTCACAGAATCACAGAGTGTTTCAGGTTGAAAGAGACCACAGTGGGTCACCTTGTTCAACCTCCCTGCTCAAGAAGGGTCATCCCACAGCACATGGCACAGGATTGTGTCCAGATAGTTCTAGAGTATCACCAGTGAGGGAGACTCCTCACTCTCTCTGGTCTCTGTTCCAGTATTTGGTCACTGCACAGGGTAGAAGTTCTTCCCCATATTCAAGTGGAACTTCCTGTGCATCAATTTCTGCCCATTGCCTCTTGTCCTATTGCTTGGCACCACCGAGCAGAGCCAGGTCCATCCTCTCAGCACCCTGCCTTCAGATATTTATGTACATGTGTCCTCACCTGTCTCCTGTTGCACTGTCCCTGTCTGTTCCAGCCAAGGCTGGCAGTGCCGCTGGATCCCTGCGAGTGGCAGCGATGCTCTCCTGACTCGGTGGCTGCAGGAACCAGCTGAATGGACTTTTATTTGAGGGTCTAGAAAAAGGACACAATTTCACTGATATCCTTAGCCCCATGCTTATTTAACTTGGGGCATTAGGGGAGTCGTGGCTCTAAAGCTGTGTGCTCCTTGGTTTAGGTGGTACCATGTGTGTGAAACCCCATCCTGAAACTGGAGAGATGTACAGCTCTGGATGAGGGACAAGGAGGGCTTTTTGTGTATTTTTAGGCACATCTTCTCCAGGCTCAGGAGGAAAAGGGAATTTATTATGCCAGCTATGTGCTTCATTTCCCCTGTCTCTGAAGCACGTGCAAATGTATCCAGGTACACACTGCAGTCATTATTCCAAAAGTTTTTCAATTTTAGTAGCTTTTATTACTTTAGCAAAACAGAAGTCAGCACATCAGCACAAGCTGGTGTGGGAAAAAAACACCAGGGGGAGAAAACAAACAATGCTGTAAATAATTCAAAGACTCTTTGTTGATTGTGATTCCTTTGATTAGACCTCTGGGGAGAAGGATGGCATTGCCTTTATATTTTTCACCATCAGCATTGGATATATAATCTGCTCTGAGTCTGCCATGATCCTGAGACATGACACTGAGGCTGCTTGAAAATGATAAAGTTGCTTGGAGTTCTCTAATTTCTCTTGGTTTTCCTTAGCTGGCCTTATCTAACCAGAAAGGGTGGTGTTGGGGAAGGAACTCCAGACAGACAGGTAGAAGGAGACATGTGGCAGATGTGGGGACACCCAGGGGTTCTGCAAGATGGCCAGGAGCCCCATGTTGTTTATAGGCAGCATTACTGCAGATTGTGCCCTGTTTGTCACACTGGAGACTGGCAGGGGTTACACAGTGAGACCATTGCAAGCATCTGGGCAGCAAGAGGAGACTTGCCAGCATGTCCTCAGTATCTGAGAGTCCCAACACATAGGACTGCCATGCTGTCAAGATACAGCTCCCCTTGTGCTTCACAACAGCAATATTCACTGATCTGTGGCTAGTGATGGTGCCTTTAATCAGCATGTTGTTCCCTTACACTGAGTGCAAAGGCTGGCAGGTGAGTTTCTTTTTTTGCTCATTTGAATGAGCTGAGAAAACAGAAAGAACACTAAGAAGAAAGGAATAATCCTGAAACCAGTGAAGGAGGTAATATAATCTATATTATCTATGAAGGAGGTAATTTTGTAGAGCATGGAGATTTTGCAGGGTGTCATGCCATGGTCTGTGAGCCAACCTATACCCATGACATGGCTATGAGTCAGCCACACCTACTCCTGTCAGGGGGCCAAGTACAAGCAATAGTGGGATTGGATTAACCAAATGAATGAATAATCCTGCTCACATTCCCCAAAAGGAGAGAATTACAGGCACTTGGTGGTTTCAATTGTGAGTGATCACTTCTTGAGCATTAATAGATTTCCTCTCAAACACAGCAACTGAAAAAGATAAATCAGGTCAGATGCCAAGATTCTTCTGGTTCTGTGCTCTGGGGTGTATGAAGTTTCACAGGTGCTTCTGTATTTATCTTGTTTAAAATTCAGTTCTGCCCGCTCGTTTACAGTGGCAAACAACTCAGGTGTGGGGCAGGACCATCAACTTGGGCTTGCAGCTCTCAGAAAGCAGTCGGCTCTTCCTCCATCGCTGTCCTGCAGTCCCTGACCCACAGCTTGTATGCTCTTTCCAGGATCTCTTCACTGGTGTCATTGAATATCTCTGGAAAATAAGAGTTCTAGTTAACTGGACATCCAGAGGAGCTTTTCCTGCCTGCACACACTGACTGGGGGGACAGTCTCTCCTCCAAACAGTTTGTGAGTGTCTGTTGTCGGTGTGTGGAGCCTGAGCTTCACGGAAATAATGTGAATGGGTACTGAATGCAAGAGATCACAACCTGGCCCCATGCATTGCTTCTATGTTAGGAGCTGATTGGTTTTTATTTTTAAATCTTATAAGTAAGACTATTTCATCCCAAATACCGAAGAGATACTATTTAGTTTTCAAGTATTAGTTCTAGGCACAGTAATGCATTGAATTCCTTTTGCCAAGGATTATTTAACTAATCTTTTCAAGTACAGCAAAGGAATTTTTTTCCCTTTTGACCTTGGTTTGTCTGCCAGAGCACTGCATTTACATGTTGGTTTGCAAACACCTTTTAAGGTGAGTTGGTTAATCACAGTGCAATTATTTAGACCTAAGTCCTTAGCGGGGTTCTGGAGGTTGTATACTAAAGGGATCCCGTCTCTTGGTGGGTTTATTGAGGTGTGAAAAAAAGCACAAGATAACCTGGAAATGCACTGCTGCAAACCACAGGGCACCTTCTCCAGCATGTCCCTGTGATGGGATGCCCCCTAGGTGCCCTCTCTGGGGGCTCCCTGGGGTCCCTCACCACAGTACCTGCTACGCCGAGGCCGGTGGGCAGAGGCATCCGGGGCTGTCCCCCGCTGTGCTTCAGGCGCTCCCTCAGGGCTCTCTTGATGAGGGCCCAGCTGCAGCCGCTGTGCCAGACCGGCAACTCCAGGCCCCTCATGCACTGGAGGATCTGCTCCTTCTCCTCGGTGCTGATGAGCCCCCGCGTGTGGGCGACGTACGTCATGAATGCCATGTCGACGTTCACAGCTTCCCCGTGCATCAGCGATGGCAAAACCCTCTGGAACGCAGCAAAGGTGGGTGGCAGAAAGGGTTTGGGTTGACAAATAGGAAATAAGTAGGGTTTTTTTCTAAAAGTGCTCCTGAAAATTGACATTTGACTTGATGCCGTTGCTGGATGTTGCCATCTCATGATTTACGGGTTACAAGGATTATCTGTTTTACATGTGATTTTTTGCATCTAAAATCTCCCATAGGGACCCGAGATCTAACTCTCCTCCCATCCAAATCACTGATGGAGTGCCATAGGATGGAGGGAAGAGTTCTGAATCTTGGATAAGGTCTAGTCATTCCCCTCATTCCTCAGTGGAAATTTCTCCCCCGGTAGAATGGGCTGTGGTCTCTATGCCTTTGTGCTGTTATAGCTCATGTTGGTGATTTCAGTGGCTTCACTGAATTCTGGTCATGTTTGTGCTACAGTAAATTCCCAGCAAGAAGTAACAACTGACCTGAAGTCTGAATAGCAAGCAGGGGTAAAGGGGTGAGAGGAAGAGGTCCCTTTGTCCCAACAGGACCAGGCTGGTGCATTGGGTGATCTGGGGTAATATGCAAATCTGGAGTTTAGCTCAGCTCTTTTTTGCAGAGTTTTCATGCTGCCAATTGAAATTCTATTTAAAATGGATGTTGTAATATAAAGTCTTTCACTCACCATTTCCAGCTCTGGGCTTATAAGGTGACCAAAATCAACAAGTCTGTCCAGGTCATCTTCCCAGAGGTTGGGAACCAGCTCCTCCAGCATGGTTTCAATGGCAATCCTGGTAGTTTGCAGTGCAGCATCAGTGTGGTCAGCAGAGCCACTGCAGGCCTGGAACTTGGTGTCCAGCAGGTATTTTCCATGGGTCTTGAGCAGGTCAAACAGTCCTTTGTGTTTCATAAGGGCCATCTAGGACAAAGAACAGAAGAGGTAATTAAGGACAATTGTCTAATGTGCTGTTGGAAACTTGAGTGGTTGAGTAGATTGGACTGTAATACCATGTTATAAACTAGCAAAGAAACACCTGCACATATGGCACATAGACAGACTCTGCAGCCTGAAAAAGTGTTTCTGCAGATACAGTTCCTGGTGAGCACAGTATGTTTGGTGTATGTTCAACAAGCCTCTAGAGAATGTGACCTGGTGGTGTTGCACATGTTGTCAGCTGTGGTGAGTGAAGCATGGAAATGCCCAGTGGGACTCTGGCAAAATGACAGAGCTGATGGGAGCCCTGGTGTGCAAGTTCCCTTGTTACTGGGTAGCTCTGCCCATGCTGGGAGTTTGCTACCTGCTCCCATATCCCAGTAGCTGGTTTGTAACAAGCTTCGGATACTGGTTTACCTGGAAGAAAACTTGAGGCCAGATGGTGGCCACCCCCAGGGCAACTCTTATCTAATCCTTGGGGTTGTTTTTCATGCAAGGGAAAGTGGGAAAGCACTGCAATATAGAGAATATGAGGATTTAGAAGTGATTTACTTGTTAGAAGTACATATTTTTTCCCCTTCCAGCAGTGGGGAAAACTTGCAGGTTTCCCAGTGCCTGCCAGAAACCTCCAGATATCCTCGGGACTTGCCACTGTGCAAGCACTGAAAAATGCTGCTGATGAACTCATCTCTAATATATTTTAATAGCTTGAACTCTGCTTTATCAAAAGTTTCCAAAGCTCTCCAGGCATAAAGCCATTTAGTGTGCACTTTCCAGGTAATTTTTTAAGTAGAATTTGCCTCGCAGGAGATTGATTGACCACACTCGACATGCCCGGCGAGGTAGGTGCAAATGATCTTGCAGATTATTAATCCCCAGTATAATGAGCCTCAGATTCTCTGCCAGGCGTTCATTATAGAGTGCTATGGATCAGACTCAACAGGAAGATATTCCCATGTCTACATTTGGCCATGAGTTTTGGAGTTTACTCTGCAGGGTTAGCACTAGACATTGTGTGCCAGGGGATGTTCCAACAAGTTTAGCAGCTGTAAATATATATATACATAGGCTCAATGAAAGTTAAAAGTCCCTGTGCAGCCTTGATGGCCCACCTTGGTTTCTCTAAGGTTGTTTATACAATGCCATGGATGTTTTTGGATATTTTACCAGTATTTCAATAGTTAAAAGGGGTTTATAAGAATGATGGGGATAGAGTTATTAGCAGGGCTTGTTGTGATAGGAGAAGGGGTGATGGTTTAAACTAAACCAAGGTAGGTTCAGATTAGATATAAGGGATAATTTTTTTATAATGAAGGTGGTGAAACACTGGAATAGGTTTCCCAGAGAAATAGTAGATGTCCTGTTCCTGGAAATATTCAAGGACTTTTTGGATGGGGCTTTGAGCAACCTGATCTATTGGAAGGTGTTCCTGCTCACTGGGGGGGGGATTGGACTTGATGCCTTTTAAAGGTCCCTTCCACCTGAAACCTTTCTAAGATTTCAGTTTTGAAAACTGCGGTTGCAAAAGCTCATACCTTTAGAATTTCACCAAGGCCATTGGAGATGTGTCGCCGAGGAATGCTCTGGATGAAGGATCTATCCAGGAAACTGGCTACTGGGGGAGTGTAGCCCCCAAGCTTGTTCTTACACTGCAGGAAATTCACCCCATTCTTCGCCCCCACACTGGCATCAACGTAGGAGAGGAGGGTTGTTGGGACCCGGATGTAGGGGGTACGTCTTCTGTAGAGCGATGCAGCGAGTCCTACAATGTCCAGGCAGACACCCCCTCCGATGGCGATAATGGGCTCCGTTCTCCTGTCGATGCTGAAGTCCTGCACTTCTTGCAAGATGTTCAAGACCACATCCATGGATTTTGTTTCTTCGGTAGTAGGCAGGGCAAGGATTTTGTGCTGCACATTGTTCTCTTTGAAGTATTCTCTGATTTTGGAGCCATAAAGTTTGTCAACGACTTCATCTATGACGATAAAGCGCCTCAGTTTCCTTTTGCTGGTAGTGGCGAGCTCTAGTTGCTGGGGCTCAGTGATGTGGCCCCAGAGCAGAGTAGTGTTAGAGGGATCCAGAATATTGTATGTTTCTACCACTTTGTAGCAAAAGTAGATGGGAGCTTCAATTGTCCAGGAAATCCCACCTTCGGTGATGCACTTACCTCTGGTAAGAATCAGAAAACAAGGTTTGAAATCACTATGCTCCTATTTTGTCCTTTGCATGTCTGAACTAGTTTAAGGATGTAACTGGGACATGAGCAATGTGGAGTCTCTTGCCTATGCACTGCAAAAGTGTGGGGCTCTGAGGGTCGGACACCCTCCTGGGTGTCAGCACTCAGCAGCTTTAGTGCTGGAGAAGCTCTCCCATGTCTTAGTGAACAGTGAAATGGCTGAATTCCTACAGGGCAATGAAAAGATGCAGAGCAAGAAGGGCTGGAGTGTGTTTTTCATGCTGGAAGCTGAAAACCCCAACAGCCAGCATCCATTGCAACCCCTCCACCATATAAACTCTTAGTGCATTGGAGGCTGAACATCCCCTTGTTGGAGCATGTCAGCTGACGATTTTTCTGGGTGTTCTTGGGCCCTAGGTTCATCCTGCTATTGAGCTCCAGCAGACTGTTTTTGGGTCTGCTGAAGTCCTGCTCTATCTCCTGCAGCTCTGCCTGAGTGATGCTTGTGCATGGTCGCTGCCCACTGCCAGTGCTGGTGAAGGTCCCTCTAACCTGATGGAGACTTTTATGCCATTAAAATCTGAGCATGACAAATGCAACAAACCTTCTGACATGCAAAGCAAAGCTGTATTAAGAAAGATCTGCATCACAAACGGTGCTCCATGTGCTCATGAAAAGGAGTATTCTGTAATTAAAGGATAATTAACTGGAGAGATGTAATATCAGCAAAGAGTTGTATGTATCCCTGGAGGAAATTTGTCTCTCTGCTCTGTCTGAAGCAGCATTAGGTAACTTACACAGTTTGAGAGATATGTTAGGGGTTTTGCTCCTGTCAGGGACTCTTTATTTTCCCACCTACCCATTTCATTTATCTGCAACCACCTCTACAATTGGGACCATCTCCCATGCATGCCCATGAACTCTTGCAGACACAAATAGCAGGTACACACAGGTGGTAAAAAAAAAAGAAAAAGCCCTAGTGCAGCATGCAGAAGTCCCTGTGTATCTTTTCAGAAGTTTAAATAAACTTCCCATCTACAAAAATGGAGGGTGTTGATAAAATTACCTCTGTAATGTGGCCAAGTTGTGCCAAGGAGGACAACATCTCCCTGTGCTGCCAATACTGCACATGTTCTGAAGGCGACATTCACAGGGTCACCCATGTAGGTGGAGTTGAATGGATGGGGTTTGGAGCAATTTGGTCTAGGAGAAGGTGTCCCTACCCATGGCAGGAGAGTTGGACTCAATGACCTTTAAAGGTCCTTTCCAACCCAAACTATTCTGTAATTCTGCAATGGTGGGTTTAAGCCGCAGCAGTGCACAAAGTGATTTTTCCATCTGAGGTGAATCCCAGGAAGACCACCCAGTCTGGCCAGTCAGAGCCATCCAGCGCAGTCACCAGTGAACAACATGGGCTCCTATACTTACATTTTTGCCTCAGAGAGAGTGATCTCGCCCTCGCCATTGGAAAGGGTTTCTCCTTTCTTGATGCGGCACCAAGTGCTCTTGACTCGCACCAGCTGGAAGTCTGTCTGCTGGGGCTTCTGGGCCATGGTGGCTGGGACTGCTGCAGCACAGGCCACTTCTGACATTGGCATGCCTCCAGAGGGTGAAATCTCCCTGCTCAGAGATCTCCCATCACTGGGTGCCTTTGAGGTGCTTTTTAAAGGCTCCAGGTGACCAGGGGTTGGAAGGGGAGGTCTTGTCTTCATGGGAGAGACTACTTACAAAACTAAGATTATCTAATCTGGGATGCACCTTAGGGGTGGCAGGAATGTTTGAAGACACGTGCGAGTACCACGATGGGGTTGTATAATCAGCTGGTTTTATAATACTTAAGAAGTACAATAGGAGTGCATATGTTAACTTCCAACATGATGCCCTACAGCAAATTTAAAGTTATGAAAGGCAGTTTGTGTGAGTCTCCACATCATTCAGGAGTGAGCAGAACCTCTGATCTGGCTGTGGCTCTGACCTGCTCTCATGGGGTGAGACAGGAGCAGATACCAGCTGGGGTATCTGGGGATTGATACCAGCTGGTTAAACTTCTTTTGAGCTTACATTCCTGGGATTCTCTTGAACTGAGTAATAGAATTATATATATATATATATGCATATATATTAGCCTTTATAGTGGGCTTAAAAAAATGATCAGAGAGAATTTATCTCCTGAAGGGCTGTTTGGGTCATGAGCCGAGTTTTGATCCCCACGTGATTGAGGGATGCATAATTCTCTTTTCCGTATGATTTTCCAGCTGGGGCTTTTGGAGGGCCCCGGGCTCCACTTGCCACACCAAGTATTCCCTTGGTGTAGAATTCTGTGTGCTGAGCACAGGAACATCTTCCTTTGATTTCACCAGCAGTGCCTGAAAGCACAATCCCATCTTTGCCACCTTCTTGGCCGTGTTTCTGAAAGCTGTCCTTGTTCAGGAACAAAGATCAAGAAAACCAAAAACAGATGTAAAAGCAGAGGCTGGGGAAAAAAATGGGTCTTCAGGAACCCATTGGACAAGACGACTTCATTGCTTTGAAGGCTTAATTGCAGACAAACTCACTTAGGAACCTTCATCTGTCTCAAAATTACTACTGGGTAAGAACTAAAAGAATAATCTCCAAAGCCACGTAGCCCTGCTCCAGGAGGGGTCTAACTCCTGACTCTGGGTCTCACTGCTGTGTTCATCTCCAGGTGGCAAAGAGCTTTGCCAAGAGGACACTCTTGCCCCCATTTTACAGAAGAGGCAAATAGACTCACAGAAGTGAAACAACTTGCCCAAAGTCACCTTCAAAGCTAGTGGATGTGGATTAGATGGCACACTAAAGCTATTAGCCTGTTTACAAAATACTCATCTGCTATTTTAACTCCCAATCTAAACATAGTTCAGATTGCTTTCTGCAGGAACTGCAATTCTAATGCAGTTTGTTGTTTACTAAATCATAAACTAGAATAATCTTAGGTATACCAGGAAGTCTGTCCTCTTCATCTTGTTTATTTGTTTTAATTAATAGAAATCCATTCAGCATTGGGACTTATTTTATTTGCTTTTCTTTTACTCTTTGGTCCTGTGTATTTACTTGTTTTCCATTTATACTTCCCTGCTCTATTCTGGGGACACTGAAATGTCTTCTGTTTCATTTGAGAAGTTGACAAATTAAGTTTTCAAACTCCATCTGTTTTCCAGCACCAATGACTGGCATGTGCCTGTACCATCTACCCTGCAGAGAGCCTGCCAAGCACTGTGTGTGAAGACCTGTTCATCTGCCCTGCTCAGCCCTGGATTCTTCTGGACCATTTGCAGGTACACTGATCTGTTTTTTGACTAAATGAGCTCAGGGTGATGCATCCCAGAGGTGAAAGATGCTGTGTTGGTTGTGGGTGAGTCCACATTTCCTCGTTTGCTTCAGTTTGTGTTTCATCTCTGTGAAAAGGAGACAACTAACCTCGGTTCCATCACATGCTTTTTAATGACTTTGCTTTAATTCCTCACCAACCCTTTCTGCCCCAACTCTGCTGCAGGCCAGCTTAGGCTTTGGGATAGCTTGGATGCTTCACTGATTCCTCCTGGTGCCTCCCTCAGCCAGTGCAATCCCGGGACCCTTTCTGGGGGTGCAGGTCAACAGGTACCCAAGTGACACAACCTGGCCAGCCCATGCAGAGACCTGGACCACAGAGAAGGGGCTGCTCTGATGTTTCACTCTATGGGACAGCATTGACCTTGTAGTTAATCTGGGCTTCAGAGTCCTGGGACTTTTCTGGCCTCATACCTGGTGGTGGTTTAGCTGGGACACGTTTGTGGTATGTAACTGGAAAGTTACGAAACTGCCAATTACCTCCTCGAGAGCCGGCAGCTTCCCAAGGTCAGAACGTGAACTTATGTAAAGCAAAGGCATTCAGAGTCGGCCCTTTTGTTGTTCTTTTCATGTCAGATGCTGTTGGATCTCACCTGCTGCCTGTGCTCTGGGTGGGACAGGCGGGTGCAGCTGGAGCTGGTGCAGCCCCTGCCTGGGGCCATCCTGCCCGCGCAGCCTCTCCCCAGGGCTGGGGCTCTGCCCGGCTAATCGCGGGCAAGTCTGACCCCTCGACGGACACCTGAGCACCAAACTGCTGCTCTGCGGAGGCAGCAAACCCACCGCAGCATCCTCTGAGGCTTGAGGACAAGAAGGAACATGCATAATCCTGCAGGTAAACTCCCTGTGTGGGGTAGGGAGCTCCAGAAGAGACGATGTGACAGGAGGGGACACAGCATGATGCTCCAGTTCTGGGTCTCCAGTTTCCCCAAGGCGATGTGACCTGCAGGCTGTGGTTTGGCAGAGAGGAGCAGAGGATGGGTTTACTGAGGGGAGAAGAGAGGCTGAGCAGGGGAGATGGGTCTGTGGAGGGAGTAGGACGCTCCCAGGAGAAAGGGTTGGGGTGGGAAGGTGGACGCTAACAGTGCCAGGAGAGTTTTGGCTGTGACTAATTTCTGATGGATTGGGATGCTTGTTTTATAAATAATTTCACTCCGTAATGGAGCACAGGGGAGATTCAGCTTTTCTGCTTCTTTTTCTAGCAGTAGAACACCTATCAGCTTGTGTATGTTTTCCTTGCTTCCCCTAAGTTTAGGCAGAGTTTAACTCCCTGGTTCCTGCCACAAGCAGCAGCTTCCCCACTCCTCCCCCTCTTCCTCCTCATGCTCACACTCAACCTTTAAGCCCCTACCTATCCCCAACCCATCACTGCTTTGCTGCAGGCTCTGGCACTATGGGTGCTGAGGCTGAGCTCTGCTCAGGACCCCCTGCAGTATTTCATGGCCATGCACTTGGGTTTGGCCCACACTCCCAGCCCACCCTTGTCCCCACACGGGCCATGACATCCCTGTGCCCCAGCACATGGCTCTGCCCAGGCTTGTGGGTGATGGGTTTGGAGCCCCTGAGCAGCCCCAGATGTACCACAACCACATTCCCTGTTCCCTCTGCTACAGTTCCATCCATACGGTGGGTGTATGTCACACCCGGGGTTAATGTGTTTGACTCAAGCAGTAGCACAAGGTCTCCTAAGAGGCTGCAGTTCTGCGTGCAGGGTTCTGATGGGGTCAGGAAACAGCTCAAGCAGCACATGGTGGTTTCCATAATCAGGATTGCCTGATAAAAAGCCACAGCTGAGGTGTATTTACACACTAGACAAAGTGGTGAGTGTTGTGATAAACTGTTGCCAATCCCTGAGGTGCCTTGATGAATATGATGGCTTAAACTGGTTGGGATGATTTTATCAGACTGGCTTTCCAAGTGTTTAGAACTAACCAGCTCCTGCCAAAGTGTCTGGCACTGGAGCACCGAGCTGCCTTGCCAGCAAAGTGTTCAGGTGGATCAGGTTCAGTGCTCTGCCCTGGCTGTGAAGGGGAGCAATTCTGGAAGTCATTGCTGGGACTGCAAAATAGATCTAGAGGCTGGAAGGTGAAATGAGGATAGCCCAAAAATGGGAACCAAAGATCTGGTTCTACATCTTTGAATGTGGCATCTTTGCTTTGTTTCTGCCAAATCCAGGCTCTCTTCTTGAGTGCTTGTCTCTGTGCCTCCTCCTGGGCAGTCTCCTCAAAACAGTAAAGTATCCTTCCTTTTTCCCCAACAAAAATGTGCCAGCTAAGCCCAGGCTGCAGAGTTTAATTTTGCTTCTGGAGTAGCAGGTGCCTCCATGGCGTTGCATCACCTGCCTGCTCAGGGGACACTGATGTCCCACACATATAATCTAGTTTAGTGCTTTATGTAGTCCAGGAGTTTTGCTGGGATTGTGCAAACGTGTGCAGTAAAAGAAAGCAGTTTTCCTGGAATAACATTAGAAATAATAATAAAAAAGTGGTTACATAAAGTTTAGCTTACCTTAGTGCTCAGAGCCTTGAGCTGGGCAGCCAGCCCTGAGCTCTGCTCTGACTTGTCTGGTGCTTGCATAAATGAAGGCAATTCTGACCTCTGCTGTTGGCCCAAAGCATCACCAGGCTTCAAAAAACGCAGCACTCCCTGACAAGATTGTATAATCTTGGATGGAGAGTTGCTCTTGGCATGCCCTGCCATCCCCAGCAGCACCTCTTGGCGCTTGCAGTTGGTGTTATAACACAGGTTACAAAACAGCGGGAGGTAAGTCTTGTTTGCCATTGTGTGACAATCCTTGCCTGTTACTCATCCAGAAGCTTAACATGGTGATTACTGAAATCTGACATGGATTATAAACATGGTTTTTTCCCCCTAAATTAACAAAACCCTCAAGCGCTTGGCAGGAAGGATGAGCAAATCCCACCCTCCAGCATTCTCCAAGTGTACAGCAGGAGCCTGTGGGTGCTCCCTAATGTGGTGGTGAAAATACTGTGAAAGGAGTGTGTGTCCTCTTTGCTCAATGTGTAGCTGGACTGATGTCAGCAACTGACATGGTTTGGGAGGGGGGTGGTTATTTCTACACTTGAAATTACTTATAAAACTGCTGGATGAGACATAACCTGCCCCTTTGCCATCTGATGGCAAGAGATTGGGATGAGATGTAAATCTTTGATTTTATGCCATCATGCTTTTGGCACAATAATTTTTATCATACATAGAATTATATTCTATTACATAGAATATATGGGTTGGAAGGGACATTAAAGAGCCTGTAGTTCCAAACCCCTGCCATGGGGGCAGCACATGGTGGTTTCCATATACACTAGAGCAGTATTTGAGTGTTTGTCAATTTGGCTGCACTAGGGCAGATTTAATTGTATTTTAGGCATGAGCATCATGGGTTTCTCTGGACTTTGTGCACAGCAGCCTCTGTGGCACAGGCATGTACTGGGGACACTTTTGCATCCCACTGACACACAGGTAGTGGAAATACTCCTTTTTACAAAGCTACACCCAGTGCCTGCATCTCCTGGCTCTAGAGGATCTGCCTGGTTTAGAAGGAGCAGTTTTGGGAAGCACTCTGTTTTCTCCAAGGACAAAGCTACCTAGAGGAGTGGGTTTTGTATGTGATTGTTTGATGTTTGTTTCAGACTTCAAAAGCAAAATTCTTGTTTTTAAAACATTCTTATCCTCGATCTGTTGTGCTGATCCCCCAAAAAGGGAGAATGGTTGCGAGAAAAATCTATTAGAAGTACGGTTTTTTTTCAGTTTGAAAAGATTTCTGTGATTGTTTTCATAGTAATTAAAAAACCTATATTTTGTATTAAAAAAAAAGTGTGCTTGTTTTTTGTAGTCTAAATTCCTCTTCTGCTGATTCGAGCAGTTACAAAATCGTTATTCTTCCTTTTATTTTCCATTTCAGAAACCCCAGCTGGGCACATTGCTGAGAACCTTCTCAAAGCCAAAGAAATAGCCTTCAATGACTCTTGTATACCTGAGCAGCTCAGGATTTACTTACAAAAAGCTCTTGATGTTGCTCTTGGACTAGACCCTTACCTGGATGCAATGGCAACTTCTAAGAGGTACAGACTCTCCTCTGTAACCTTGTGCTTTTGTCTGTGATTGTATGAGTCTGTTCTTAGCTCTTCTGTCCAGAACATGCCATAGGTGTGGGGGGAAAGTGGGAGAAAGAAGAATGAGAGTTAACTGCACCAAAATATATGGCCATGTATGGATGGATGTGTGTGTGTGTCTGTGTGCACCTATGGCCTGGAGGAGAGGAGGTGACAACCAAGAAGTCCTACCTCTATATTTTGGGGTGTATTCTCCCAGCTGACTGCTGACTATGGCAATGTCTGTGTTGGACCGTATCTTGGGGAACGCCAGCACACCAGCCTGTTGGAAGGCTCAAAGAGTGAGCCCCTGGATCAAATTAATGCTGGGATAAATAAAGAACAAGGAAAACCTGCACCTCTGGATCCACCCTCTAATAACAGCCTTTATATGCAGCTTTTATCTCCAAGCACTCAACAAACATTAATTAATCTGCTAACTAAATTACTCTAGTAACTAAACTAATTAATTAAACTAATTTAAGGTATCATTAATTCAGAAGTCCAACTGATACCCTCATTATTCTTTTTTGAGCTACAGTGTATTACCCAGCCATGTGGGGTCTGCTAAACAATTCCCATTTATCAGTGTACATTTTGATATGTGGAAAAACCCAGTTCTGTCTAAAATTGACAATGTGTAAACTGTTCCAGGCTGTGGATTATGAGAACACTGAGCATTCATTCTGTTGCTGAAATAATAGCTGATAGTTGTTTGACTTACACTTGCTGTAGGATAATAGCTATACATTATCTTATTAAAGTTGTTAAAGCATTTGTGAGGGGCAGAAAAGAGGTTATATGAAATGTTCTACTCTTTAAGTCTTGGATTATCTGAGTGTGGCTGACACGGGTTATGAATTCTTTCTCATTTTACTGAAGAGTAGGGAGGGGGAAGTTGGAGGGGAAAAAAATAAAGAAGCTGAAATTGCGCAAAATTCTGGCCTGCAGAATGATCACCTTCCATTCCTGATTGTTACTGTCTTCACAGAGGGTAATCTAACCTGTCTGGAGGCTACAGACTTCTTCCAGTCATCTGTTGCCTTCCCTATGTAATAGGTTGCATCTCACTTCATCCAGAGGCATTGTCAGAGGCTTGGCTTCTGTAAAATGGTATCTGGAGACACACCGTTTTCCCAGCAGTTTGTGTGGAAACCCATGTTTTTGTGTCTTGCAAAACAATTTAGATTTTACATCTTTTTCCCTATTCTGCAACAGAACCTTTTTTCCTGGCTGAAACAAAAATAATTGTTGTACAACTGAACAAAACCTGGCCAGAATAACTAGAGTGGTTTACTCCAAACCAGCAGATTTGTAGAGAGCTGTCTGGAACCAACTGGGAATGCGAAAGACCTGGAGTTGAACAGTGGAGAATGCTTCCCTTTGGTCTCTTTCTTCCCAAGTCACTAAGGCTGGGGTGGCTGCCAGCACTGAGATGGGCTTATTGCCAAGCCAGGTCCTCTTAGGACTGGACTTTAGGATATTTGTAATGCTTCTGGGCTAATTTTTCATGGTCATGCACAGCTGAAGCTTTTCCATGTGTTCCCTCTTGGTTGCTGCTTTTCATGTAGGACTCTCAGATTTTGGTTGTTACCATAATGTTGAAATTTATTTCTTTTTCCAGAAAAACTTCATCTGACCACTTCTCAGGGAATATTGAAGGAGCTGAAAGCAGAGTTAGGCTGAAGGAAGCACGTGCCTCTGGCTTATTGAATGGCAAGTTGGTCAATCAAGAGGATAAAATTTCACCACATTGGTGTAAAGGTTATCACTGATGCTGAAGTCTTGAGTGAGGAGAGGATGAATGCCATGGAAATGCTTAGAAAGTGTGGGAAATTACTAAAAAAGAAAGAAATGGGCTTCCTGTAGGCTTTGATCTTCCTTTGGCATAAATTTTCCCTGTCCCATTTCTCCTGTGCCCCTGTACTCATGCACACATGCCCATGTAAACACTTGTGAGCGCTTTAATTCACAGTGCCAGCCCCATCCCTCAGTAAGCAGCAAAAGGACTAGTCTTGTTGGAAGGGGAAGGAAGGGGAAAATCATTTTAATTGGGTTTGGAGGTATTTTTAGGGGTTTATGTGCTTTTTGTGGTGGAGGTGGCCTGTGGCCAAGCACTGTACCTTTACAAGTAGCAATACCCAGGCTTGTATCGCCATATAAAGCCCATTACACTAAATCTATTCCCAGATTCATTCTTCCCAGATGTTCCCATCTTTGGAGTAATATATCATCCCAGCGAAGTACTTTTATAATGTATTACACTAATACATTGTTCGAAGGACACCACTGATGATAAATTTCTGAAATGATGGTGCTGTCTAGGGATAATGACTCTAAGAGCAAATGCAAGGTAATGTAGTGATTTTTTTTTTTTTAAACTGGATTCCAGAAAGAATATGGAGCCATCTCAAAGCCATTTTCATATGGGGGGAATGTTAAAATATGCAATATTTCAAGCACTATTTAACAAGCGCTTGAACAATAGCAGCATTAATGATAAAGGTTCTACATTTAAAACCAGTCCCTTTATTCTGTTGTCTTTTAGCTGCATTTAAGATGAAATTTTGTCAGATTCTGTTGTTAAACCCTTATCTGAGAGTGTTTTAAGATTAGGGGTTTTTTTTATTTTTAATGATCACTTAAAAGGCACATCTGATTTTCCTTGCAAGCAGGGTACAGTCTTTCCTATGATTTTATTTTTAATTTTTCATTCTTGTCTTTCCACAGGCCAAATTTTTAGGATGTTTGTTCATATGATCAGAGCCAGGAAGATTTTATTAATTGGCAAGCTTAAAGGTTACAGTATCCTTGCTATTGCAGAGGAATTGCCAGATGATGGCAAAGTCTTTGCATGTGCAGAAGCGCCGTATCTCGGAGTGAACAGCCAGGAAGCATTTGATTATTCTTCAGATGGCAAAAAGATAAGCATGCGAGTGGGACCAGTGGCAGACACCTTGGAGGTAATGTCAGTGGGAAGAGGAGTTTGGGAGCTCTTGTGCAGAGCACGTTAAAGCATTTTGGGCAGGCTCTATTTCCAGCACACCGAAGGCTGGATGGTGGCCTTAGTTTGCTCGCAAATACGTGAATACATGGTTGCACTGGGGTTATTTCTTATTCACAGTGTATGATGGGACAGCTCTATCACACAAGACAGGTTTTTTCGCCTTTTTACTAAAATCCTGGAGCTGTTTGATCAGGTCTCAGTGTAGGTCGATAGGCTTCAATGGCAGTTTGACTTTGGTGTAGGTTGGCTTTGTTTCAGATCTCTAGTTCCAAATATAACAAATAGGAAGAGCGTACCTGTACCCTTCTGAGCCAGCTCTTGAGAAAGACAGCTTGCTCCCACTGTTAACAAGGATCAAGAAAGTCTTGTAAGTCAGCCACAACTTCTCACTATTTTCCCTCACTGCAAACTCTGTGGGAAATTAAGCCCCAATTTCTCACTTTCAGAGCAATGTGATTAGTTTAAGACAAATAAGGCATTAGTTGTATTTGTTTTGTTCTGACTAGTGACTTTGTCCCAAGAAAGTGAAAAGCTTGTGATTGCCAGCAGCTCACATTTAATTCCAGTTTATGAATCTCCAGGACATTGCCGCAGGTCCAGCACGTGACCAGGTGATACCCATGCCAGGCTCATTAAATAGCCTTTCTATTATTAATACAAACCAATTTGATCTGATTCCTTTTTCAATCTGGATGTGTCAGTGTGAGCTTGATTGTAACTTTATTTGCATTAACAGGTACCATATTTATTTCTAAAATGAAATGACCAGGAGCTTTCTGACCCCTGACTTTCATGACCTCCAAGTTTGATAAGAAAGAAACAAAGAGCTTTACCAAGTATATGAATAAACGAAACGTTACAGATCACCTGCAATGTGCAGCATTTAAAATCCCAGCTCCCCGCAGTGAGTGTGAAATTAATTGAATTGCTGTTGCTCTCTAGTGCCCATTCTGTGCAACTGACTTACTGTGACTGAATTAAAATATCTAGAGGCAGGCAGAGTACATGCTGTGTAGAGATTAAAGAAAGGAGCAAAGACATGAAAATTAAATCCTTAAAACAGAATGTTGCAATTGATTTTATATCTTCCAATTGCAACATGAAGGCACATCCTGACCCCAGTTCTGCAGGTGCTCAGGACTTCAAATACCTCTTGGAGCTGTTGGGAACAGAGATGCTCGTGTTCAGCAGGAGAGAGATCCCAGCATGGGGACACCTCTCTGTGCACGGTTTCTGCACTGGGCTCTGAACTTTAGCTCAGTGTGGCAGATGTTTTGTCACTGGTATCAGGACAGTCAGGTTTGTCCTACAGGTTTAATCAACAGTGACTGTAAATGCTGAGGCGATGAATTTGGTGGCCTCTCTGGTGCCTTGGAATTTAGGGTTTCTTGAAATTTGTCTGGTTGGAGGTGGGCAGCCATGTGGGAACACAGCTGGATGTGTGGAAGAGGTTCAGGCTGTGAACAGTGACCTGCATTTTCCCTCACAGATGATCAGTTTAGGTTGGAGACACAGCAGTTTTCCTCTCCTGCCCTGTGGACATGCTGAAAGGGAGGAGGACAAGGCAGCCCCAGGTGGGAGATGGGTGAGGGATGGCACAGCCGAGCTCTCACAGCTCAGCTTCATGGAGGAGGCGGAGTACAATGTTTCTGTCCCCGTGATCTGCAGGAAGGCTGGTCTAGAGCAGAACTGGCTAATGTTTGTTGAAGAGCACTATGAGATTCTGGAACAGGCTCTGGCAAGGATTGTCTCTGTTGCCTACAGCATCTGCAGCCTGAGGTTTCATTCTTGTCTCTTTGGAGAAATTAGAGTTCAGAGGTGGCCACCTACCACTTGCTCTTTGGAGGTGTTTGATGCAGCTTTCTTGCTGTGGTGATGATGGATGAATTTTGCTTTCAATCTGAGTGCAATAGGGCAGGATTTCTGCTTATCTGCTGCTCCTCGAACTTTTGCAGTAATGCAAACTCCTGAGAGTAGGATTTGCCTTGCTGCACTGCACAAAGCACAAAAATGTCATATGATATATAGATTAACTATGTGGTGGGGAAGTCCTTCTCTGCTGCATGAAGCTATGATTCAGGAAGTCCCAACTGCCAAAAGGTGTATAATCTCTCCCTTCTGCTGTAAAAGTAGTCCACTCAAGAGTTACATCCTAGCCTCAGGCAGAGAATACCATCCAAGTGCTGCAGGATGTGTCCAGTGCTGCCTCCACATCTGCTGCTGATGCCCCTTACAAGGAAAGCTGCCAGATGTTCAGCAGTTGCCACAAGGATGCAACACATCTGTGTCACTGTGCCTCAGACAGTGGAGCTTTTGTGGCACCCAGGTGGCTCCGGCTCCTCTGCTTAAAACTATGGCTCATCAGGGCTGTGAATGAGCAGTGTAAAGGCAGCACATCAGTCAAAACCAGCACCCTGATCCGGCTCTTGGAAGGCTCTTGATGTTCCTTTGCATTATCCCACAGCATTGGCAGAGTCAGATAATTTCCTTGCCTCCTGTCCCAGCTGCAAAATATCTGACATTTTAACCTGTCAAGGGATTCTAAGGATCAGAGAGGAACCACAGATCTCAAATAGACAGAGGGGTTCATTTGGCAGCTGAGAGCACAATGATAAAAATCCACCTTTCCCACATGTGAGAGATAGACACTGCCAAGCTAGGTGAGGTCTCCCCCAAAGCATGTAGCTCACATGCACCATGGCACAAGCCTCTGTGACCAAGAGCCTCAGTAATTTTTACACAATATTTTGAAATATGGACTGAGAGGAAGCTTTTCCTTGTGTTCAGTTGCAGGTACCGGTGCTCTCAGTGGGAATTAACTATCTTTTCAATGTGTGCTGGGGCAGCATTTAAAAACATTTCCAAGCAAGGTCCTTAAGTCTGTTGTGCTGTGCCTGGATAATGTGCCTTGCCATGCATCTGCTGCCGGCAAGAGCCTGATCCTGCACAAAGAGCTTCCTTCGATTCCCAGTGGACTTTTGCTTGAACAATGGCTGCAGGATTGAGTCCAGACAGAATGCAAACTACTAGGAAATTATCCCCATCCCTGATTTTGATCCTTCCATTTTAAAATTGAAAGTGCAACACAAAAAATAACACCATGTTTGCAGCCGATTCTGCTGATTGCAGGGCATTGTGTAAGCATGTCGGGGTTTGCTTTCTTCTTTTTTCCCCCTTTTTAGCAGACAGAGTAGGTGAAGAGGTTGAGCTGCAGATCTCATTTCTCCTGTTTTTCTGCTTGTGAAGTCTGCCAACAGAATCCACCTTGACAAAGTCAAGGACTCTGCGTTTAATGTTGAACTGAGTGAATAAATTATGCATGAAATTGTGTCGGAGTCTCTAGTGTGCTCTAGAATTGCTCCTTTTGATATGAAAGGTTAATTCAGAAAGGAGTCCAAAATAGCTGGAAATTGTGGGGATAAGTGGATAGTATTCACTGTTGTGAGCTGTTATTACTAGAAATTGCATTCCCTCTCTGGCTTCCCTAGAGATTTCGCTTTGCTGGTGAATATAAACTGTACTCAATAGAATAGCATTTAGGAGTAACAAGAGTGTATGTCCACATACAGTAAAATATTCTAATGGTGTTTTAAAAGGAAGCTGTACTTTTTCATGTATTCTGTGCACCCTAAGGATGGATTGCTATTACATTTAGGTCAAGAACAAGGCATAGGGAAGGTAATAAGTTTTGAGTACATCTTTATTACGAATATGCTGACTGTATGATCCATATCAAAGGAACTGGGCAGTCATTTTTTTCCTGATTGAGTTTGTATGTGCCTTATGTTGTCTCTGAGAAGGACTGCAATTGGGTTTTCTCTGAGCTTTGGCAAAGATTCATTCCTGTTTTTATTCTGGGTGTCCTCTCCCTGATCTTTTGCTGTATCCATCAGCAGTGCTGCTGTGCCCTTTCTCATGGTCTCTTTTGGTGCATCTCCTATATGGAATGTGGTGTTACACTTTTTTTAATTCAAAAGGAACTTAATGACTCACTGTAATCAAAAGCATTAATTTTAGCCAAGTTTGCTCTGAATTAAAACTCTTATTGCCATCTGTTACCATGTACGATGACTCTGTAGCAAGGAGCAGGGATTGCACTGTAAACACTCAGGAAATTAGTTTCAGCAGGATATTTTGCAGGCGGATTATTTCCTTCTGGATCTCAGCTTTCCTCACAGTTGGAGTCGTTTGGGTTCTGCCTCTCTCCAAGCAAAGGACAATGGCATCTCCAGGGTGCTGTGAGGTCCCAGGCAGGGCCTGGCCCAGTCTGTGTTGGGAGGACAAGGGTTGTCAATCCCTCCTCCTAAGGCCCCTAATCCATATGGGCCAGTAGGGACTTGTCCTCTTCACAACACCCACCTTTCCAGTGCCTGGCTCTGCAGTCAGAGCTACCAGTAGAGCAGTGTTTTAACTTTCTGGCTGTCTTGGTTCAGCAGTGGGTGCTGGAGGTGAGGAAATCCTCTCCAGTGTGGTGTCCTGGCCATAGTGACCACCTGTTTGAGTGACCCAGGCTCTGCTAGCCAAGAAGCTCCAGGAAACAGAGCACTTTCCCATTCTTGTGGCTGTTTTTCTTCTGCTCTAGAGGCAAAGCTGGTTCAAGGAATTTTATAGATTCCTCTTAGAGTCCTGGAGCCATTTCCAGCTAAAAAAGGAAAACTCAGCAGCAACTGTGAAGCTGCAGAAACAAGTAGCTCAAATGATGGCAGGTCCCAGTACAAACTCAGGCAATTCCTTACGGGTGCCAGATACTGGGTATCTAGAAGAAATGAAAGGTGCCCAAGTGACCTTCATGGCTGGTCATTCAGGACTTGAACTGGCAGAAGAGAAATGCCTTAGAAACCGTGGCCTTGCACACCCAGGCGGTGCAAGGACAAAGCAGGCGTGTCCTGGATGCATATCCAACCCAGGCACCCTCCTGGGATGAAAGTTGTGGAGTTAAAAGGTGGTTTATCTGTATCAGAAGACAGATAAGAAGGAGATAAGCTGTCAGCAGGTAGGCAGTATGGAAAGAGGGCTGAAATGAGAAGTCCAGCTAATATCCAAAGAGCTACATAACTCCATATGGACCTAATGAAGCCAATGCATAAAAGTAAGATTCTTTTTCATTAGGGAGCCATACCACGGAGCAGTAGTAACATATGTTCAGCCATGGCCACATCTGCTTCTGAATGTCTGCCCCCCACCTCCTCCACCCAGGAAGGTTACAAGTCAGAAAGTAGTGATAAGTCATGCTAATTACTTGAATTTGGCTTTGACTCTTCTCCCTGTGGAACAAAACCTCTAATCCCTCTTCCTGATGGACTCCTTCACCGAGCTTTCATCTTCTGACCCTTCCTGAAGTATCTACATTGGGCAGACTGACTGAGGTGCAACCTGATAGAAGATGCTCTTCCACAGTAGCAAAAATGTTTCTCCTCCTTTCCCCTGCTATGGCTCAAGAGGGAGCCAGGGCAAAGTTTTCTTACTGGCCATGAAATGAAAAGATGAATCTCAGGAAACCAGATGTCCCAGTTTCTGCTACATTTGTTAAAAACCAGCATATATTTGGCCTTAAGGTCTTCTTTCATTATAATGTAGTATCAAAAGGTGTCCTAAATGTGGACTCGTGAATGCTTTTGGCAGAGTTTCTCTGCTATCAAGCATCTGCAGTTAAATGTGACTATCCAAGCTTAATTCCCTTACCACTAAAAAGTTCACAATTACAACAGTTTGCACAACAGAAGAATTCAGAGCTTCGGTGATCCACTTCTTGCTATGTCCTTGTCTTAACTACACGCTCCCTGCCTCAGGCTCCTGAAATCTCTGGGGGCCATCAGCCTCACTCCCAAAAACAAACTGGTTTTTCACATTCTGTTGCCATTTGTTATTGATGCTTCTGTTGGTACATCTCAGGGGATTGCTCACCACTTGTGCAGTGCCTCCAAACACAAAAGGGAAATCTGGATGCAAGAAGTACCATTAAAAGTTGTGGTAGAAACAGTGAGTTCTGGAAAACATAATTGTTTCTCTTTTCACTCGAAATGCCAGGACTTGAAAGCATTTCTGCTTGCCCAGATAGGTGGATGAGCTGTTGTTTCATTGCAACGCACACAGATGCAGTTAAATAGTCCCAGATGGAATCTGAAATATTCCATAGCAGCCTCTTGGGCAGCGAGTGCATTAACTGCCACAGGAGAAGGCTGTAAAGGCTCCCATCTGGTCATCCATCAACACTTTTATACATTATCATCAGCAGCCTGCTTGGAGGGAAGGTGTGCCACATTTCTGAAAATCCAATTAGATGATAGCAGCCAGTTCTCTTTTATCCTCTCTGTTGCTGAGCCATCCAAAGCATTTTTTTAGATTAAAGAAACATCATTTTCCTTCATAGGGGATGTGCTGCTTTATCTGCATCATGACCTGTTCTTTTATGTGCTTTATAATTCTATTATTAATTACGATTTCAACGCTTTTCCTGCTACTGAAGTGGGACTCACTAGTTTGCAATTCCCAGATCTGCCTTATGCCCCTTTCTTTTTTTAGAGTGATATAATTGTCACTCTTCAATTTGTTGATAGTTGCTCTTTTGAGAAGAGATAAGCTATTGCAGCACCTCAGTGTCAGGGTTTGATGCCAGTCCTCTCCCTTGCCCTGATGGATCAATTTGCTTTGACTCGAGGTACGCAGATGTTTCTGTTGTGACTCTCAACATCACAAGCTGGGATGAGACATCCTCTTTTATATTCTGATTTTCTTTGAGAAGTTCAGAGATTCGTTGCTGAAGAATTGTTTGCAAAGCATGGAAAACTCCCAAGATCTCCAGAAGTAATTCTAGCAGTGTTACCTTAAAAGAACACATTTCCCTCTGGTTTGGGCTTTATATAAAGGGTATTTTAATGGCAAGACTTTAAACTTTCAGGTAAATAATTAGTGTTTTCTCCAACATGATTTTTTTTCTCCAGGCATTACATGCTGAGGATGAGCACTTTGATATAGTCTTTATTGATGCTGATCAAAAGAATGCTGTTCACTACTACAGCTTTGTCATGGATAACCACTTGCTGAGAATGGATGCAGTGATCTGTGTAGAGAATACACTCATGAAAGGACAAGTCTACCTGGAGAATGTATCAGATGAAAATGTACTAGCTGTCAGAAAATTAAATTCAGTGATTAATTCAGATCCTCGTGTTGAGCAGGTTAGTGCAATGCCATTGGTTAAGGTGCCCGTGGTGCTGTATCTATGGGTTTTGCAAAGCACTCTTTAAAATGTTTCTTTTGTTGGTGCCATTATCCAGAGGACCTAAAATGAACTCAGATTTTATTGTAATTCACCTCACTTGAGCTCTAGGTATGAGTTTCTATATTCAGGAATGGTCCCTACTCTGTCTACATCTTACAAAGTGTTAAAGGCAAGATAAAAGAAGAGCACTTAAGAGTGAATAATCAACTCTACAGGACAACCAAGGAACCACCACTCTGCTTTAAAGGCTCTGGGGGCTGTAGGGCATCACCAGCACAACAGGAGTCAATAAAGTCCTACTCCAGCAGGAGAGGAAAAAAAAAGAAGCAGTAGGACGCACAAACAATGTACTGTGGTTTTGGAGGCAAAATTAAAAACATATCCTTTGGGGCTGTAAAAGCAGGTGTGACTGATTTTACCGCAGGACAGCAGCCACCAGCTCACTCTCATGCCGTGGCTGCACCAGGGTGGCAGAGGGGCTGCTGTGGTGGTGGGGAAACACCGAGGATGGCTGGATCCCTGTTTGCTCTCCTGCTCTGTAAGGCTGGTCCCACGGTGGGACACAGGAGGTCTGCCACCCCTGAGCAAATACAAGTGCCTGACATATTTGTTTTGGAAGGAACTTTACCTGAGAGTAGGAGTAGGAGAAGAGCTACTGTGGCCTGAGGACTATCCTTCATATCTATGGAGTCTGGGTGACAGAAAGCAAAGTATAAAGCAGTTGAGAACTGTGTATGCATTATATTTGCAGGTAATTTTACCTGTGCAGAGTGGACTGAGCATCATTCGAAGGCTCTCAGTACCTCCAGATGCAGTGATTGAATCCAAGGTGAGTATTTCCTCTCTGTGGGCACTTCTGGGAAAATTTTCCCTCTGCTGAGGACAAGGACAAAATAATTTTCAGGAGTTTGATGCCAAGAACCCAAACACATAGTGCTGTGCATCATGAATTTACCAGTTTAAGGCTTGTCATCTTCCAGTCTCACTATCCAGGGTTACACTAAAGCTGTTAAATGCTGATTCCCTGCAAAGACTTTTGGATCAGCTGGTCCTGTGATGAATCTCAAAGTGGCTGGCAGGCTGCTTGTTGGGTGTCTGTGCCTGTTGCTCTCCAGTCTTTACCATGCAGGGGAGTGTGGGCACATGGAGCTGGGGCCCAGCTGTAATGGACTGATACAGTATTTCTGAAGTAGCTCTTTTTTTGCCCGAAGGCAGCACACAATGCCCTCCTATGCTCTCTGAGCTGAGTATTTTCATGGCCTTAGATTTTGCTTGTCCTATGGAGAAGGCAGTGATTTTATCTTTCTCTGGTTTATGTAGTGGGCATCATCCAGCTGTAATGAAATTCCCATCTGGAATCACAATGGCCTAACTCAGTAAATCTGGACTCTAACATCCTGATTGTTTTGCAGTTTCTGAGCTCCCCCAAAGCTACACCCACTGGTAATTCCTGGCATTTCAAACTCAGTATTTTAAACATCTTGTATTTTCCATTTTGATTCCAGTTAGGGGGAAATGATGTATGGCAGCTGATCAGATGACAGCTTGGTTTAAGTTATTGGCTGATATCTTTATTTGTGCACCAGCCTTGTGAAGATATTTTGATTGCACTCTGCTTGAGCAAAATCCTGCCTTTGGAACCTTGTTCTTAGCCTCTGTGTCTTTCTGGAGCCAGCTGAGCCTGAGGGCACGGTTGGACCCTGGGGAGGGGGTGAAATGAATGGAAGACTTAATCAGTCAACTTCTAAGACAATGCACCTGATCCATTTCCCAAGGGAAGCCAGGCTGGGAAATGCCATACCCTTCTGTCATGTAAGTGGAGTGGTCAGAGCATCATCCCCAGTCTGCTCCATTGTCTGGCACCTTAATGCTCCTTTTGAGACCAATATTGGCTTGGATTTGTCATATTTTTTGTATTAATTAATGGGCCAAGAAGACATGGATCCCTCTTCATCCTCCCGCCTCATTCTCACAGGTGTCCATCACAGTTGTCACCTAACTGAGCTCTGCCCCTCATTGTGCAACGTGTGTGTTTTCTGTTTCAGAAAGGAGTGGTGAGGGATGACGTCTTCTGGGGCTTCAACAGGCAGCTCATCCTCGACCGGCTGCGTCTGGATGGCAAGGTGGCCTATGTGACCGGCGGGGGGCAGGGCATTGGGAGAGCCTTTGCTCATGCCTTGGGGGAAGCCGGTGCCAAAGTAGCTGTTGTGGACCTGGTCCTTGCCAAGGCAGAGGCGGTGGTGTGTGAGCTCCGCCTCAAAGGTAAGCACGGGACTGACCTGTGATGAGCACTGTAACAGGCAGCTTTCCTCCTTCAAACCTGATCTGTTCTCTGCAGTGGAATTGCCTTCCATCCAGCTCTGTGGGATTCATATTCCCCTATGGGGAATAGGTTGGGGCAGAGACTGTTCATGCCATGGTCACAAAGCTTCTCCTGCACAGGCTGATATCAGTGTTGTCTCAGCAGTCATTGGTATCTCATCATCTGTGAGATATTTATCAATATAAACTCAACCAGAGAGGCAAAGTGATCCAAAAAGAATTCCTTGCCAAAAGTGCCCAAAGTGGTGAGCCAGGCTGACAGGGAAGGGTGAGATCTATACAACCAGCATTGAACAAACAGAGATGTATTTCTCAGAGTAAATAATGCACCACTTCAGGCTTCACTATGGATGGGTGGCAGACATGGCCTGCAAACTCACATACCCCCCCTTTCCATGCCTAATGTCTGGATCATGAGCCAAAACAACAAAACAAAGTAGATGTATTGTCAGCTTGAACCTCTCATTGCACCCTCAAATTAAAGCAAAGTAATTTTTTAAACCCTCTTTCAAACATACATGCAAGGTCAGATAGAGGGACAAAATGCTGATAACTAAAATCCCAAATAAGAGGTAACATCTTTTACAAGCCACTTTTGTTTTAGCAGTAAAAAAGAAAATGTAACATAAAATTGAATTTCCCCCTATAGTTTTGATAAACTGTGATTGTAAAGGGAAAAAAAGAAAACTGGAAATGTAATTTTAATGATAACAGAAAGGAAGTATTACTCATTTTATAATTCCTTTTGTGAGATTGCATCTGAGCCTTCTTCAAAGTTTGATACTTCATTGTCTCTAAAGATGGAGCTTTACCCAGGAAATGTTCAAATTCCCATTTTGGATGAAGTCACCAGTATTTGTTTCCATTCTGACTTCCAAAAGGATCTGGCCACTAGCAACCATATTCTTCAGCAAAACCAGCCCCTACAGTTGTATTTCTATCACCCAGTCTCAGGGAGGGATGAGGAATGGTGCATTTTTGGTTTTGATATCATCCTGAGTCTCCCTAGAGAACTTCTAGAACAAAATGTCCCTGTCTGTGCAATCACAGCTCTGGTGAGCAGGAGACCCTTTACACTGACCATCAGTGCAATGGTTAAAGCTCTAATCCCAAATAATGAGCTAGAATAGAAAGTGTCCAGTTCCTATTACAAATTCTTGAGTCATCCGGTCCCTCCTCCCCTGAAGCTTTTCATTCCCTTATGCACCAAAGCCATATGGCCTTGGCACAAAGTAGCTTTGCCCTACACGTTAACTTGCCTTTTGGACATTTTTTTCCCTGTGAGATCCTGCATATCAAGTAGAGCTATTCGGATGGAAATGGGCTACTTGATAGACCCACGAGACTTTGGATGCCAACAGCCTATTGCAAAACTAACTTAACTTATCTCCAGGGCATTTTCAGGAGGAGTTTGATCATCCATCCTTCAATGGCTGCCCTACATGTCTGCTCCTTCAGCAGTGGGCTGCAAGCCCAGAGGAGGTGAGGGGGGTTGTTCCAAAATGCAGTCGGAGAGGTCATGAGGCATAGCAAATATTATTGCAGTCTAAAGTAAAGAAAATTTCACTTCTCACTCTTTACACATCTTTATCCTTTGAGGTCAAATATTATCTATCAACTTGACCAGTGCAGCTGGTCAGGGCACGTCTATTCCATCTCATGACGGTTTTTGAGGTTTCAAATTTATTGTCGTTCCCTGTTGGAACAAAACCCAAACTTTGTAATGCTTTTGTGAAAGGGAATTATATCCAAATGCCCGTTTTTGGAAAGGATCTGAAAAGGTCAGGTTTTCAATCTCTTTCTCTACAGAGGTAACTAGAGAGTCTAGCCTGGACGTCAGAAGCTTTCCCTTGAAAACTTTTGTTGAAATCAATATATTTCCATGAAACATTTTGGCTTCAAAGAAGTAATGTGCTCTGTTGGAAATAAATTTTGACAAAAAGGTTCAGCTAGCTTTACTCTGAAAATATTCACATGAGTAAATTGAAGCAATCGTAGTATTAATACATATTTCCCCTGCTATAATAGGGACAAAGGAGCTGTGACTTTTTTTTTCCCCCCTCTATGGTTGTAGATCTCTAAATCAAAGTTGGAAATGCAGTGCCCCAAGTCATTCCCATACTGATACTTTTTCAAAACATTTTGCTTAGATTGCTTAGAGCTGTTCTGCTTCTTATACCAAGGAGCCCTTTACTGCCTTTTGGGATGGTGCCTTCATTTCACGATGAGTTTTAAACATCAGAACCTCTGTGATCTCAGTTTTAGCTTTGTTAGGCAGCTCGGGTGTATGTCCCTTGGCTATAGGGGTCTTTGTTTTTAGGTCCTGTGTGAATACCTCTTTCAACAGTTGCTAATGGATCCTGACAGAAGAACCAAAAATGATGAAACATAACCAAAAAATCCTAAGGGTTACCTTCCACTACACACACCTCTGTCTTCAGGGGGAATCGCTGCCTCTACCCTAAGGGAAGAATTAGTCTGATGGGATTTTTAAAATGTGCATTTTCACTGGAAACTATGCAAATGCCTTGTGCAATGTCACTCCTGATCTTCCTGTCTATATGCAACGTGTTACCTCCATTTATACCGAGAGACCAGAGATGAATCCCGTGTCAGGGGATTTTGTACATGACCCCTGCAGAAGGGCACCTCGGGCGCATTTGACATACTGGTGTCTCTCCAACATGGAGCCACTGGGCTCCTCTCCTGCCCCTCTCATCACAAAACGGCCTCCACGACCACCACAAAACTAAACTGAGGGCTGTAGAGATGCACTGGCTCTGTGACATGTGCAGCAACATGGTCATGTGTTCGGTCTCTTACCTCTGGTTGTGTCTATAGAGTTGAAGCGATTTTTCTGTAGTTTATTTATTAGTTTTACCAGGTTGTTGGGGAGACAGTAGAGAGACAGAAAGTGGGTTTTTTTCCCCTCTCTCAGAGTGCAAGGGCATCAGCTGAATTGATTAAGGTCAAATGTGGGACTCTGGTTTGAAGTGTCTTCACTGCTTCTTTGCTAGACACTCATTTGTGGCACCTTTTGTCTTGTTTTTATGAACTATCTTATAAGATGAAGCTGTAAATGGGGTGAGAGTTGGAGGGCAGGTGAAGAGTCTCTCTGTTACCATTAGTTACACGCTTGCACCCGTTTTGTCTGTAAATTGAGAAAGAAAGATTGCAGCAACTCCCTGTGTGTTACATGTCTTGATAACAATTAGGAGGAGCAATGGGGGCTGTCTGGCTATTCTTATTCTTTCCGCATATTTAGCATAAAACCTGAGATAAAATAAGAGGTCTTGTTTTGTGGCAGAACGTGCATTCATTTTTTACTTGGCTGTATTATTTCTCTGCCATGGAAGTCAAGAGGGCTGCGTCATTGCTGAAGGGGACAGGAGCTCCCATGGCCTGGTGTGGGGAGCACCCCAGAGCAGCATCACCTTGGGGAGTGCACTCTGGCAGGCTCCTGAAGGTGCTGGAGATGAGGAGCAGCTTTTCCATCCAAAAGCTTCTTTCTTTCTTTTCATTTTCTTCAAACACCACTGGGCAATTACTGCATTGCCTTGCTTTTGTGAAACCCTCCATCTCAGCTTTGTTTTGGGAGTGTCTCTGTTCTCCTAGAAGAGGCTTATGCCTTTTTAAAAATGTTTTGTCAGAATGATCTGAAAGAGGGACCAACGTGGAACAATTTCCCCATTTATATAGAAGTAAAGAATCTTGCTTTAACAGCTGTAACTTTACCCTTTGCTTTCTACTCGTTACTTGCTGACTGCTGATCCATAGTCCAACCCCAGTGGCTGCCTCACTCCTTCTGAGTTTCAGCACAGTCCTTACTGGTGTAGCCTTGTTTTGCTTTCAGGATGGGTATCATTCCACTGGCATCAAGTACCTCAGCACCTGCCTATGTTGTTTAATAACAAGGGTATTTAAAGCTGATTTTTAAGTTATTTGTGGATTAACACTGGTGCAAAAGTCAGCAGATGGATTTTTTTTTAAGGAAAAAAAGCACTTTTGCATGTTTCAAATCTGGTGAATTTCTTAACTTGTGTTTGTGCTATTCTGGTAGTGTGATTTGCAGTAAATAAAGCCAGGCACTGTGACTACCATACCTGTGCACCTGCAGGTATTGCCTCCCACCTAAAACTGGTTTGGTTTTGTCTGAGGCTCCCAGCTGTCTGCATACTGTAGTTCATCAACAGAGCACTTCTGGGACAAATTCATTTGATTTCTGGAGCATCTTAGGGGGACGTGGCATAAGAAAAAGCATCTGTAGAGCTGCTGATGGATGGGAAAGCTGCAGTTGAGGGTTTGGACAGAAGATGGTGCAGTGTTCCAAGCTTCGTCCTGCTGGAGTGACAGCCTTCGCTCCCACACCTGGACTTTGGGTTGGTCTCCAACAAGCAAACCTCGCACCTGTCAGCAACTTTATAATTACAATATTGCAGTAACAAACTCACATTTTGCTACAACTTGTGCAGCAACGAATTAAGGTGCAATATATATGTAATACATTAATATATATATATAAAATCTCCCTATATATGCATTAATAAGTAATCATAAACCAGAATTTTTTGTTTCTTTCCCTGCAGATTCCTGTTCTGACTTCATCACTCTTATTTTAATGCAGGGATTAAAAGCCTTGCCCTGGCAGTGGACGTCAGCAAGCCCGAGGATGTGCAAAGGATGGTGGATGCAATCGTGGCTCGCTGGGGCACAGTTCACATCGCGTGCAACAATGCAGGAATCAATCTGAACTCTGCAAGTGAAGATACTTCCCTTGAGGAATGGGACAAAACTTTCAATGTTAATTTACGGGGATTATTTTTGTGCTGCCAAGTAAGTGTGAAATGATGCACTGGTTTGTTTTGCAAATGGGTAGTAATTTTCTAAGTATTTACTTTATCAAGACCTAATAACTAATTTTATTACTAATTATTATTTAAAAAATTGTTTTTAGTTTCGGTGGAGCTAAGGAAAGATTTGTGGATTTCAATTACAGATTTTGGTCAATATTTTCTAAAACAGCTGGTACTTACTAGCTGCCCAAACCCAGGCATTTAAGCATGGTCAAATTTTTTGAAGAGTGGTTATTTGACACATCCTGAAAACCAGAAATCTTTGGTGGAACGTTCCCAAAATCAGTGATTATTTTGAGAAAATATTGCCAAGAGTGAAGAAGTGTGAAATGGAAATAGGATTTTTCCTGCATCAGCCATTTTTATACCAAGTTTTTATATCAAGTGCTTAAAAAAAAAATGTGTTAGCACATCAACTCTTCTGAAAAGTGAAGACTAATTTATTATCATGTCATTATTAGCACAATCACAGAAAGGGTCACTGGTCTTTCCTTTAATTTCTGTCACAGGCTGCAGGCCGCATTATGCTGAATCAAGGATATGGGAAGATAATTAACACAGCATCTATGGCAAGTTTAATAGGTGAGTGATGAGAGCTAACAGTTGTGCTTCAGAATCCATATTTTAATTACTACCGATGCTATTTGAATCAATTAAACCTGTATTGGGAAGGAGTAAATCACTGACATTTTGTATTAGAGGAAATGTACTACAAAATTTTTATTGATATCATTTTTCAACATTTATCTGTCCTCTATGTTTTAGAGCACTTATTACTTTTTATAGAAGAGGTGGAGTCACTTTCTCTGACTCCAGTGCATGGATGGCATGGGAAAGGTGTTGGTGTCCTCCCCACTGTTCCAGGCAAACTCCTTGGCCCGTGGGAAGCTGAGCCCCCAGGATGCTTAAAAGCCACCCAAAATATTTTGTTCCAGTTTTTGCCCCAGTACCCGTGGGTTTTATAACATCATTGTTACCAACAGGTGCCTGCACCAACGCTGCTGAATCAGCAGTGTCATCAAAAGCGCCAATAAACCATTGTAACATATGGAATGAAATCCCTACTGCTGAGCTAATCTGGAAGGCAGTTACATGCTGGTGAGCTGAAGCCCATGTAACAAAAATTGATCAATTACACAAATTAAGCATAGCCCTTTAGGAATTTATTTTATTGGTCTGGACATCTGTTGCAGTATTGTCCAAATCCAAAAATCAAATGGTGCCTTGGGTTGCCAAGTTAGGCAAGAAAAGCTAGTAGCTATAAAAGTACAACTGAAAACCCCTGTATTAATATCATGTCCATCTGCTGAATGTTACATAAATATGCAGTCTTTTTATTTTCCTTCGGAATAACGTTTATTTTTACTGTGCCCAGTTTGACATTCTATGACATTCTGCTCAGTTTATTGCACAGTAACTTTAAATGTTTCTTCAAAAATCCATTTATAATGTTGTTGTTAATGTTTTTTCAAGTGTCTTTACCAGCTGTTTTACTTTTGCTTAAACACAGGCACCATCCCTCCTCCCTAGCTCTGTAAAGTTACAAAATCTCCTAAAGAAAAGTAGTTTTGAAAAGAATGTAGGGCTTTAAATTTCAAATACACCAGGCTTTCCTGCTCTGCTCTGCAGTCGGGCTCTGGTCTGCGCTTGGGCTGTCACCATCCACATCATTGTCACCAAGCAAAATTTCCTGGGAGGTATTCCACCCTGGAGAAAGTTAGGAAGCTCTGGGAATTGGCACCAACTGGGGTTCTGCTGGTTTGGCACACTGCTCCCTGTCTCACTGCAGCCCAGGAATGGTCTCCACTGCTTAAGGAGAAGCATTTTCCAACTTTTCCATTGGGCCTTGGCCCAGTTTTGTGGAGCTGGGAGGTGATGCCATTCTACCACTGCATCCATTCCAGACCCAGCTTGGGGCTGCACCTCCTTGGTTGGTGAGCCAAGCCCAGAGATTCACCTGAGGATCAGGTTTGAGGGAAGTACTGGTCTAAGAACAGGAATGAACATTGGAAAATAGCCCTGAGAGCAGCCTGGAAGGGTCATCCCAAGATGCATTTAAATGTCAGTAAAAGTTAATGCATGCTAGGCCAAAAGTTAAGAGATGAAGAGATGTGTTTACCTTCTGAACCTGTTTGAATCTTGGCATTGAAAAAATCTAGTAGTTATGAAACTACGACTGAAAACCACGATGTTCATATCATGTCCATCTGCTGAATGTTAAATAAATATGTTGGTTGGTTGGTTATTTAAGTATGTTGGCCAACTGGCATAGTATGAAATGTTTCTAGAAATAGTTAGGGGATATTTTTTTGTTGTTGTTGTAGGTTGAGTCCTTCCTCAGAGATACAGGAAAATGAGGAGACACTTAGCAGGATAGGGAGGTTTTTGTTTGTGATTTTTCCAGATTCACTGCTCAGAATCAGTTTTAATTAATTGAAGATAAGCTGCATACATTTTGCATATGTGCATTTTGATTCTGGTATTTCACTGGAATTATTCCAGCCGTATGCTCCAGCAGCGGCAGCTCGGCTGCTGCGGCTCGGCAGTTCACACAGGTGTAACTCTGAGCTGTAATTTTTACAGTGAATATCTTTAGTGGTAAGTGGTCTGCTCTGCTCTGTCTGTGTGCACCTCTCATTAGCATTATGTGGCTGCTTCAAGGTCAGTTTTATTCACAAGCTCTAGCCCTGTCTTGTATGAGTTTGAAGGGTTGCAGATTTGCTCTTCTGTCTGTAAGAGACCAGTGTAGGTGAGGGGAGAGGAGGTGACGTGGGGTGCTCAGCTGCAGAAAGCCCACCCAGTGCCAGAGCTTTGCAGCCTGTTGGCTTGTTCTTGAGCCCTTTCAATTGAGAGGGGCCAAGTGTCTCCGGAGGGGGAAATTTAATTTTCCGAGTTACCTTGCTTAGGTATTCTTACAAAGACACAAGCATTTACGTGGAAAGATGCTTGAAAACCCTGTCTCGGCACCCACCCCAAATCAGAAGCTCATTCTCATAGCTTGCAGCAACTTGTTCTCACCCACGTGCAGAGCCAGTGCCAGAACTCCCATCCTCTTAGCAAACACCAAATGATTTATCACAGACAGAGATGTTTGGAAAGTTTAGCAAAGGGCTGCTTTTGGGAGGTTACAAGGTTAACTACCGAAGTTGCATGTAACTTGGAGCTGGTGCATGGCAATTAATCAAGAAATTACATTCCACATCTTTTTGAGAGCCCCCACATCGCGCTGCGTCGGGGGTAACAGGCATACACAGAGGGCAAAAGGAGTTCTGCTGGTCAAAATGCAAATTATTTCATATTGCACAAAAAATGAGCACAGAATAAATGCTGGCAGAGGAGGGCCATGGTGTGTAATGCTCTTCATAGCAAGAGAAAGGCCTCTGAATTCTGAACAAACCTTCAGCACATGCAGAAAAAAAGAAACACTAATTGTTGCTCACATCACGTGTGACCTTTAAATCTATTAAAAAACACCCATGTTCAAGGCAAAGGTCCTTGTTCACATGCTCAGTAATTTGCAACAGGGCTTTTGGCTCTTTCAGAGTTTGGATAACTCAGTTATCATCTTTCCACCCTTTACATTGGCATATGCAAACCCAATAGTTTTAGTCAATAAAAGCAGTAGTGGGTGTGTTGGGATGCCATGGGTGGGAGTGATCTAGAACTGATGCATCAGCTTTAATTTATTAAGACAAATTTAATGCCATCTACCAGTGCTGCTTCTGTGTTTTTATCAAAATGCTGTGAGTTGGGATTTGCCTGCTGAGCCTTACACAAACCCAGTGGGCTGGAATTGCCTGCCTTTGTGACATTTAGCCCTGATTTTCCCCCCTCTCCCTCCATGAGAGTCAGCAACTCAGTGACACTCAGAAGTGATATGGTGCTTTGCACTGGATCTGTTTAATGAAGTCCTAATGGCAGCCAGAAAAGTCCAAGGAGAGACACTTTGTGAGTGTAAATCCCAACACCTGGACTGACTTGATTTGACTCCCATGGGTTTAAAGCACTTTACACCCACTGGGGATTTGTCCTTAAGTAGCTTTCACCGAGCTGGTGAGGGGCAGAGCCACCGAGCACACAGCACTAACAAGCTTGAACATTGTAATTAGCAAGCCGATCATTTTCTGTCTCTGACTGACATGTGACATCTCTGAAACATTTTCAAAAGCTTCAGATTTTGAAAGTGGTGGGTGTTCTGAATTTTTGGGATGCACCTGTGATCACATCCACACAAACACCAGTTAGATAATGTGATGTGTTTTCTTCAGACTATGGATAATTTAAAAATTATGGAGAATAATTTATTCCAAGAAGCTATATATAATATGTTATATAAAATCTATTATGCACTTATACCATATTATATCATATAATGTCATATCAAACAATTTAATATGTTACATTACATCGTACCACATAATGTACTATATATATAATATTATAAATCGTATTTATATATTATATTCTACAGAACACTTATTATATTATTAATTATATAATCTCTTACCATTATATGGTCTATGTTAGTATTATAGTGCACAAGAATATAAACATATATATATGTATATGAATGTGTGTATATGATTATTTATCTTTCTTTGGTGAAGCCAAGTATTGCATATTTTTGTTAAATACATTGGTTTTGGCTTTGCCCAAATATGGGATCTTTTACATTTCTTGATTTCTTTTTATTTTCTCCATTATTTTCCAGTAGCCCAGCTGCAAATATAGTTAGATGGCAGAATACATATTTAGGGTTTTTTGTTGTATGTGGCTAAATTCTTGCTGCTTCCTACCTCCTCTGAGGAAAAATGTCAAATAGTCCATCTCAGTGCAGGGAATTGTCCGTGTATTGCCTAAGCTATCTTAATTTGGGAAGAATAAATAATTTTCTCTTTCTGAACCCCTCGTAGTCCCACACCCACAGAAGCAGTTGGCATACAACGTCTCCAAAGCCGGGGTCGTAAAATTAACACAGACATTGGGAACCGAGTGGATTGACAGAGGAGTAAAAGTCAACTGCATTTCCCCGTAAGTAAAACATAGTCTCATTTTGAAACTACAAAGAGAATGAAATGTTCCGCCAAGCTCATATGAACACTGTCTCAGCAAATAAAGTTTCTAATTAGCAGGTGGATTGCATCCCTTTTTATGTTGTCTTTTCCTTAACAAAGGTTTAAATACTTAGAACCAAGCCTGCTCTGTTGCTGTGTATACTCAGGGATTTAAGGAGAGGTTTTAGCATTTGATAATAGGTTTTCCAATAATGTGAAGGGTAGTTTTTAGCATTTCTCTTCCAGATGAAATATTTCCTTAGTCTGTCCAAGCCTTCTGTGGTTAAAGAAAAGGTTTTTGACACTTAATAGACAATACTTCTTTCCCCTTTTCACTTGAGACAAATATATAGGCACTTTAAAAGCTACATTGTATTGCTGTAATTGAGCTACTGTTCAGCTGTGACAATCACAGGAGGCTAGGTGTAGTTTTATATATATATATTTATTGCAAATTAAATTTTCCTTATTTTTAGAGACTTCAAGCTCTATGTTTTATGGCATTTATTGACAAAGAAAAGTTTTCTTACTAGATATATTACATCTGTCCCTGTTCCTCACACACATACCCAATCCAGTCATTTTATTAAACAATTAACAGTGCATGATAGTGCTGAGCAGAAACCGAAGTGGGTAACGTTAATTGGAAGCGGTCAAATTCCGTAGACCATTGAAGTCAATCAGAGTAAGTAAGAAGGGCAGGATTTTAACCCAGGAGTTAAATTGTAATAATGAAGATAATAATGTACATCAAATTAGGGAAAACAAATTACATATTTTAATCCACAAAGTGGAGTAAAAAAAAAATAAAAAAAAATAATTACAGAGCTCAATGGCAAGTGCCTCTGTTTTTACTGCCGGTCTGCTCTCCCCTTGCTTGTGCTAGCTGTCTTCCTTATGATTATTTATTACTAATTATACCAGTGACTCCAGCCGTCGCTCCATGTGATCCACAGATTCTTTCAGCAGCATCTTACTTCCTAATGGGATTTTCCCCATGCCAATGCTAGCAGCACTGTTACAGTGTTCCCGCAACTAGCGCTTGTGAATTTACACTGGCTTTCGGGAGCCAGGGGAGATGAAGGAAGGAATTAGGGAAGCTCAGCAGGACCTGGCAGGAATTGTCTGAAAACACACAGGTAATCTGTACCAACAGAGGTGGGATAGTAGAGCCACATTCACAGCAATTACAGATGAGAAGGCTTTTCAAGGAGGAATTACTCATTTCAAGGGGGCTTACAGAAAATTTAAAAATAGACTCCAAATTATCAAAATACTTTGTTTGGTACAATTTGAGAGCATACACTTATACTTGAAGTTCTGTTTCTGGAGGCAGTTGTCAGAGCATGGAGAAAAAAAATAATGTTTCTCTTTCTACTTTTCAAGCCAAAACAAAGTTGCGTTTTGATCATCCTTGCCTGTCTTAAACTCTAGCTCTGATCTCAAAATCCTACAGCAGAAAGGGGTGTTTCTTTGTGGAGGAAAAGCCAGAAAGGGCACATAGAGGACAAATGTTTTGCTGTCTCTGTTCTTGACAGAGCAGTTTCCCCTAATGCAGCTGGGAACCCAGAACTCCAGAGCTGGACAGGGTTTTCCTCTTGGCAATTTACAGCTCTAGCTGAGCCCCTCATGGCAAGGCTGCCTGGGGAGCTCTGGGCTGTGTTCAGAGGAAGGAGCCTGTAGTGATTCTTAGAGCTCAGATCCCTCATCACCATAAGCAAAAGCCACATGTGCTTCAGAGTGGTTCCCTTTCTGCCCATGGAAGATGTGAAATTGCATTCCAGTGCAGATTTAGACCTATTCCCAGAACTGTGGACCCCACCAGTGTAATTGTCTCTTGATGTGACTCACCAAGACACAGGGACACCTTGTTCTGAGTACCCAGCACTGGGCAGGAGCCGCAGTGCTACAGCACTTGTGTCAGTGCCATTGCAGTACTTTGAGGGGTTGAAACATCTCTCAGAAGCACAAGTCTTGCTGAACATTGATGTCCAACCTAGCACATAGTCATCTTATTACAGGAGGGGATTTTTGAGGAGTGTGAGGAGCACAGATGTGAATAGGGCACGATGGTACCCCAAGATCGTCTCTGGATAAGTAAAGTATCGGTGTCTTTAAGTACTCTGCCTCTCCCACTCATGGTTGCATTAATGCTTTAAGGCACTCTCAATGTGCCTCTGTCTGAAGGTCCAGTCTGGTCTTAGACATTATTTCACCATGCAAACCTTCTGGCCTTTTCCCCCTCTTCCTATCTGGTCACTTTTTATCAACTTAATTTCTTAATGAGTGCATAAAACTTATGCAGACCAATGCATAAAAGTTAGCAATGCATAAAATGTTATGGCAGAGTTCTTAGGATAATTTATTGCATTTATAAAATTGAAGATCCAGGCTTCTCTTGCTGGCCAAGCAAGCCTGGGGAGAAAGTGGCTGAGACTCCCTGGGTGTTTTGGCTGACTTATCTTGTTGCTATCATGGAAACTGTGCTCAGCCCTTCTGCCATATCCAGTGCCTTCTGCCACCCTCCAGTACCATCACCTCGTAACCTGCTGAACAGCCAAGGCCAACAAAATTAATAAGGTGCTGGAGTCTTCCTGGAAGGGATGTGGAGGTCAGGCTGCAGAGGGGACCTTTACAGAGCACTGACTGGTGACTGATGCCCAGCTGCCCACGTGTTTTAGTCTCTTTGCTGGTTCCAGGACATATGAAGTGTGTTGGGTGTCATGGAGGAGGGGACTTTGGGTGATGTCTGTTTTTTGGAACACTTCATTTTTGTAGCCATTACACTGACTGTCCATCTCTCTCTCTCTTTTTTTTTTTTTTTTTTTTTTTTTTTTGCTAATTGCTACTTCCCTATTGATTTGCAAGACATAAAATGTCATAATGTGAATGACCTTTTGGATGGGCAGCTGGAATCTGATCTTAAGGTCAACTTCCAGCCAGACCAGCTTATGGGAGACCCAGTGAAACTCAGCAGTCCTGGGGGATGAACCATGTTCCCCACTGTGGGGTTGCAGGGCTATGGGTTTGGGCAAAGAGGCTTTGTGTGCCCTGCATCTTGCCCTGCTCCTCTGGGGCAGCATGAAGGCAGCCACACTGTGCTGTATCCATGGGTAGCCCAGTGGGTATGAGCAGTCAGAAAACACATAGGGCAGAATCACTGCAGGTTTTGGGTACACCCCATCAGGGGGGAAGGAGAGGCAGAGCTGGCAGGAGAAGGAGCACCCCAGCATCACCTGAAGGCATCCCAATTAAGCAGCATTACTATCCCCATTAAGCAGCAGTCCTTGCTAGTAAGTATCTTTGGACTTAAATCTTAATTCCTTGGGAGATGTCCCAATTAAGTGGATCTTGTGATTAAACACTTCCTGATTAAGTGGAGTGTACTTAACTCATTCAAATTAATAACTCATCTGAAAGAAATCAAGTTACACACAGATGGAATCTTTTTTTGCTCTCATTTGGGGATTGAGCGCACGTAACAATTCCAGTTAAGTATCTGGTAAGTGATATTTTTCCTAATGTGTCTCTCGAAGTGGAAATGTTTTAGGCAATTGTTTTTTTTTTCACGGTCTTTTTTTTCTCCCTAATGTCTCAAATTGTCCTGTGTATCAATAATGAAATATTGATGCTCATATCTAACGTTAAGGAACCAGCAGTTTGATATTACATTGACATGCAACAGAAAGTACTGATAGGCTCAGCACTGCATACGAGATGAGGTAGGGAATTAATGCATTGGCAGTTGTCTTTGCTGGAACTGGTTAGAAGCCAACTAAAATCTGCCTAAAAGGGTTCGACAACATTAAATTGCCCAACTTGGCACCAGAGCTTCCCCAGAAGATGTGTAGTATCAATGACATGCCTAATATTTATAGTGCCATCAGTATGTGTGTTTGCAACTTTTAAAATTTGCGCTATATTTTTTTCTCATTTCTATAACAAAAATTTGTAATGAAGTTTGGTTACACATCTAAATTTTTGCTACTTGAAGCAAATGTAAAGAAAGGTCCAGTGACAGCCACAGTGAGGCAATTCACAGGCTGCAGTGATCAGACCAAAGATCATTTTTCTGAACAGATTGAAAAATGTCCTCTTTTTAGCAAAATCTGTTGTGCTGGAGGATTGTGTGTCTTACTCCCTAATCTGCATTCCCTTGGGGTTAAAATATATCTGTAAATGAAAAAAGTAAGAAAATCATATGGATCTTATTCTGGTCTCTGGTAGTGTAAAGCCAGAATGATGATGATGGTGATGGTTTTGTAAGCACGGTGAGAGGCACGTATGGGAAAGGAGCCCAATGTATTTCATGTCTGCTGCTCAAAGCACATTTCTCTCTGAAGAAAACCAGTTCTCAAGGAGCTTGGGAAAGCAAGGAGGGAGAGCAGGGGACTGTGCTTGAAGGAAATAAGCAAAACATCCACAGTCCTGCACTGGAATGTGTTTGATTTTGCTACATTGCCAGAACTTAAACAAGCTGCATTGCTCAGTGTTTCTGAACTGTTCTGCTCTTTGCTGACAATTGCAATAAAAAATAAAGCTGATATTTAAATCCTGCCTGATTAGTGCAAACAGAAATGTTTTGGGGAAAATCTGAATTAGTTCCACTTCGTAACAGAGTAAATAGTGGATTTCAGCCTTCATTTAAAACAAAAGGTAGATCTCATACCCAGAATCCAGCCTGTCTCAAAAAATTATTTCCTTGGAAGTCTAAATTGGGATGCCAATGAAGTTTCAGAACAAAACGGGTATTTTTATACTTTGTTCATTTCATATTTATCACTAGCTTGTTTGCTAATTTTCATTTGCAAGAGGCAATTCTTCCAGCTAACTGGCTGCCTCAATGGGCCACTGATTTCTTTGAAGTGACAGTCTGTAAATATGCATAAAAAAGAGATGCAATTAGCGTGTGTGTGGTTCAGTGCAGCCTGATTTCATTGGCAAGTTTACCCACAGTGTTGATAAGCTACATTATCTAGAAAATTGGCCGCTGAAAAACAGCACCTCTGATTGCCAGCAAAGGTTCCAGATAACAGGGTGCTGAAGAGAAATATAATTGAGGTTGAATATGTTAACCAAGGTGTCACATGCTCCTTAGAAGCGCTAATTTATCAGCATGTTGGAATTTTTATTAACATTTGGAATGCATTTCTACCACACTAATGAAGTGGAATTGGCAGTTCAGGTTTTAGTTATTGTCATTTCTGAGAAGTTAAATGTAATTTCTCGTTAGACACAGTTATGTAAATATATTTGTTCAGGGGCTGAAAAAATTATACATTTCGCAAAATACAAATATGTTGTTAAGGAGGAGTATGACAAATCAGTCGCAGTTAAAGTCATAAAAGCCAGCCAAATGTTCGCCCTGCATTGTGCTTCCTGCAGCATCACTCATTTTTAGGGCACCTGAGAAAAATGAACTTAGCAGAGTTTTAATATGTGGTGGAGTCACTCATTAATGTAAGAGAGGAAAAACAGGTAAATCAGTGTGATATGTTGGGGTGTTGGTTTAAGGGGGATTGCACTGGTTGTGCTGTGCTTATCTCTGCCTCTCCTTTTTGGTGTGGAAAGTGTCTGGTGCCCGGAAGGTGCTGGCTTTTGTTTCCCTCATTTTTTGACATATGGGAAGTTGGTCTGTTTTCAGTTTCTGGGCCATACACAAACACGTTGTGTGACATTATGCTGCGGAGTGACAAGAAGAGAAATTGGTAGAAGGACAGCAGTTCCCAAGCGACGCGACAGATCCAACTCAAGGCGCTTTTGGTTCCAATGCCATGCTTGTTTTCTAGAAAAAAAAATTAAGCTGGTGATTATGAGTAACCTAAAAGTAAGGGGGTTCTGCTATTAGGTAAGAAAATAGTATGTGTGTTCTTTAAAGGAGACTTTTAAGCTGTCCATCAGCATTGAAAGGCAATATTAGGAAAGAAGTGCTATGTAAGTTTGCATCCTGACTTTCAGCAGAGGCAGAGCAGGTGTGATGTGCTCATCTCATCTCCTGTGTGCTATTCCACGGTTTTCCTTCTGAATTAGCATCTCCAACACCTGTAAATGCTGCCTTTTCTCCTTGCTAAGCTCTTGGTGTGTGTGCTCGTTGCAGGGGCATCGTTGACACGCCGCTCATCTGCTCCAAGGAGCTGCGGCCGCTGGTGCAGCGCTGGATGGGTGACATTCCTGCTGGGAGGCTGGCACTGACCACTGACCTGCAGGCTGCTGTCATCTACCTGGCCTCTGAAGCCTCAGACTACATGACAGGCCATAATCTGGTCATTGACGGTGGCCAGAGCCTCTGGTGAGGGACATCCTCCTGCCTCCCCTCTCAGAGACACAGGTCACTTTGGAAAGTGCGTATTAGAGTTTAGCTTAGTCCCAGGTTTGGCTTGTGTGACTAAGTAACCAGCTAATATGAAATTATTGTTTTCTTCTTTCAGGTGTTAATTTGGAGACTTGTATAATGCAAAATTTAAAAAAAAGCAATCTTTCAGTTCCAACATTTTCATGTTTTTCACTATGTGGTTACATTTCTGTTAAATTAGTATTTAATGATATAAAGGCGCATTTACTGCAGTGAGATTTGGCTATTATTTAGTTTAACAGGGAGCATTTTTAAAGCAATCAATATTAGCTGGTCTGTGTAGTTTATTGTTCTTAGGCAATTTTTTTTTGTATTCAAGTTGTTCCAGTGACATCTGTGAGTGGTGAAAAACAGTTGGATGTAGTGTTAAAAAAAATAAATTAGTTCATTACATTTGAACCTGAACATTGCCATTTTATATTTACTGGTGTTCTTTAGTTTTTGACAGTGTTTTTATACAAACACCCACATAAATGCCCCTGAAAGAACAGTACTGCACTTAATAGAGAATCATGGTCTGTAATTATAATGGCTCTAATCCAAAGCCCATTGAGGTAAGTGGGGACTGCTCATATACTTTAAGTTAAACGCATGTTTAAGTCTTGATACAACGGGGTCTTTGTTTTCCTTGATAGGCAGATGTAAGCAAAGGTTGTCTTCCATATAATTTTTTTCCTCTTGTAAAATTCTGAGGACAGCTCTTGGGTGTAAATCAAGGCCAGCTCAAATGATATGGATACAGTTCTGTTGGCTGAGGAGCTCATTTTGGTGATAGTGTTGGGTTCATTGCTTATAGGCAGTAAAATGTGGTACAATAACCCCACCGTTCTGATATCGCTCTGGATATACACAGATTTCCATCCTGAGGGCCTTTAAGCATAACCTAAGGAGAATTTACGGGAAGAAATTCTCTTGCAAATCCTCATGTCATTTGTTTTGCATCTGGCAGCTCTTTGTTACCATAACATAAATAATTGTGGATGGATGTCATTACTTTGATTAAGTGCTACAAGCCCATGCATTGGCTGGCCATTATTGTGGTGAATTGCTATAATGGCTTCAGACTTGACATTCACCGCCACGTTGTAAGGTATGTGCCTCGCTGACGTACTATCATCGTTATCGTGGATAAAGTGCAAGAAGATACTTGTCTTCATTAAATTTTCTATTAGACCATTGATAATTAATACATATCTCATGTTTCATCTCGAGTCGTTTTTCTGTGGAATGTTGCTGTTAAGCGACTCAGGGCTAGAGCTTTTTGGCTTGAAATCCTTGCCTTGTGTGCATGATCTAATTTATTGACAATGCTCTGCAAACTCACAGGCTTAAGGAGAGCTAGATTTTGGACAAATCTTCAAGAAAAAACAATTTAGGATTTAAACATTTTATTATTTTTCTGGGCTCACAAAACCTTTTCTCTCCTAGCTCCCACACTTGCATCATTTTGTGTCATGCTCTGGAGGGCTCGGTGGAGTTCTCACATCCCCCTGGCTGGCTTTTCACCCAGAGGTTAATGTGCAAACATTGGTGAACTCATCAAGAGCTCTTCCAAGGGATCCTAGAGGGGCTTGTATACTATTCCTTGGACTGCTGGTGAACAGTTTGTTGCAGCTCCTACCTAAATTGTAAAATAATGAACTTTAGTTAATTTGAAACACAAACTGCAGTTGGCACTGGAACTGTGACCAGTGTTCTCACTTTCTCAGTAGAAGACAAAGGGCTGAACAGACTTCTGAGGCTGAATTCCCATTCCCTGCCTGGAGACAGCTGCAGTTCAGCACCAAAAGGCACTGGCAGGGCATTGCAGGAAGCTGAAGTTCATTGCTCTGGTGCTGGCTAGTTTTGGGAAGAGGACTTTCATCCAGCAAGGGTCGTGCTGTGACTTTCACAAGCTTCAAGTTAAAAACAAAACCCATACAGAAGAAAATCACCTAGACTTAAAAAAACCAACCCCGAATATCAAAATTATCTCCTAAGTAAGCAGCCTCTGGTGTCTGGACTAGAGTTGTCTGAGCCCTTTCTGTTTGCCCCCAGGCTCTGCCTTTGAAGGTCTGAGCAGTCAGAGCAGAGGAGTGAGTTTAGCTGCACAGGCTGATGTGGGGCTTGGACCTTTTTTGAAGACATTGCCATGCACCCACGTGGGCCCTGGCTCTGCCCTGTGTTGGCCCAGAGAGGCTGGTGGAAGGGGCCATCTCTCACTTTGCTATCCAGGAGGGGCTCAGGACTAAGCAACCCAAGGGAACACAGCACTTAGTGCCAAGTCCCCAGAATGATGGGCAGATACCCTCACAGCACTTTCAGCTTTTGTGACATCCTCACTTTTAGGCCAAAGAAACAGATCCTGGAGGAAGGCACGTGTCCAGAGGGAAGGGTCTCCCCCCATGTGTGTATGAGCTGCCTTGTCTCCTCCTAAGGACGCACTTTCATCTCTCTCCTCCACATGCCTGTTGAATCACAAAATGGTTTGGGTTGGAAGGGACTTTAAAGACCATCTTGTTGCAACCCCCCTGCCATGGGCAGGGGCACCTTCCCCTTGACCAGGTTACTCAAAGACCCTTCCAACCTGGCCTTGAACCCATCTGGGAGCTCCAACAAGGGCATTGTGACCCTTTATGGTCTTCGGTGTAATTTCCTGAGGGAAATGGCTGATTTCCACTCAAGGGCAGAGCTGTGACAGTGCAGTGGTGCTTCTCTCTGATTGGACCAAACTTGGCCTTTGGGTTGGGATCTGTGAGGTGGCTGCTCTCTGGGCATGGGGGTCCTGCCTTATGCTGAGGGGGAGGCTCATTGCTGCAGCCGCGGGGTCTCTTCTGGAGACACAGTGGAAGCAGCAATTTCCACTTACAAGAGAAAAACAAAGATGACGGATAGATATAGGATATAGATATAGATATAGATATAGATATAGATATAGATATAGATATAGATATAGATAT